>CM061049.1:43561557-43751557 GCA_030762985.1 Adelphocoris suturalis
TAGTTGCCACCTGACGGTACCTATGATAATTTACGAAAATTTGCTCATACGATCATGCTGCATGACTGGAACTTTTATATAATCATTTACTTCGTTGACCCTTCGGGGTGTTGGGATCATAATCATTTTGAAAGAGCCACGTCTAAATTTCTAGTTACTTATAGTAACTAGTGAAATTTTAATTTCTCCCTTGATGGGAAAAACAAAAGATCATGGATATGCCTAGTACCTACTGCTTACCAGTAGATACCTACGACTCAATTGTATACCAACCATGTAGTGCCTTCTTTTCACAAGATTATTCCATTATGGTTACAAAACAATATTAGTTTATAACTTAGCCACCATTCCTTGACACTACAATGGCTTAGAGGTCCAAAAAGTGGCGAACGATTTTCCTACTGTGAAAACTATGGGAGTTACTCTCCTCTAGTATCTCATTGGTTGTACGTGAAAAACCAATATAAATTCTACCTAGCCTTCACTTTTCGAGTTAATAATAATTAGGGCTCGGATCAACATGCAAAAATTTGAGGCCAAACATGCACTGAAAATGCCAAAACATGCAAAAACATGTGTTTTTAAAATAATTCAAAGAAGACTTACTTTTTTGCCACGAATGCTTGTGAAACCCCCTTTTAACGAATATTTACGTAAAATGTTAAGAGTATTTGAAGGGAAAAACCCCGAAAAAGTAGTTGATGAAATTTATTGATAAATAAATGAATTTAAAAATTGAAATTTTTTATATTATGCGTATATAAATAATTTTGCAATAATGAATTGCTTTTCATCAAGCAAAGGGATGGGTTGTAAGGAAAGAACAGTGTTTCACAAATTAGTATACTAGTTTTAGGTTTTATTGTCAAATTATACAAAAATTAATAACGTGCTGAAAGATTTAAAAAAATGTTCGCATTATATTTACAGGTGCATTATTCTTCTGGCTCACTCCGATCAACTTGCTGATTGAAATTACAATTTACAACTAATACCTTCTCTAGGTTGCCAACCTTGAAACTACGCCTGTTCTCACTTAAAAATGTCTTTAGTGTGGAAAATGACCTTTCCATATCACAGGAGACAATGGGTAGAAATCGGTAATTTGCAACCCCTTCAGCCGAAACATTCTCCGTCAATTCGCATTCCAGATTGCCTGGTTTCCTCCTGCATTCATTTGCATTTGAATCTTGAGTGAGACCAATCACCCCATTTCGATTTGAAAAATTCTATAGAAAACAAACTACCACTAGTTTTAGTTACTTAGTTGTTTAAAAAAAAAATTAAATTAAAAAAAAAAAAAAAGTTTGGTTTGTACCTAAAAATTTGCTAAAAAAATCCATTTTTTGTCAATTTTTTTAAATTGATGGGAAAAACATGAAACATGCGCAAAACATGCAAAAATCTGGGGAAAAAAACCCAATACATGCAAAACATGCACAATAAATTTCGTTTTTTGGGGTTTCAATTTTTCTGAAAACAATCAAAACGAACTTCTATGAAGGTTTGGGGCTTCAGAAAAAAACATACAAAATCCGAGCCTTAATAATAATCTAAAGTGCCGAGTCTTCACAAATTTTGGTGTCGTTACGCAAATTTTAGAATGACCCCCAGCCCAAAAACATATCCATGTTAATAAATTCTTCGGGGTTATCTTTGGTTTTCTCAACTCACGAACGGGTGCGAACGCGAACCCTCAGCCCTTGAAGACATGTGACTCCTCTTTGTTGGTTGTCAACGACATCATGAAACTTACGTACTGATTAAAAGCAAGACAGTTTTAGAGACTGAAAGTATTTTTATATTGAGAAATAAAAACATTTGTTACTTTAAAATGATTCTAATTTTCTAGAGTTTTTCCACAATAAATCTGGCGAAAATATTTTTTCAATCCTTCTTCTTATAAGAAAAATTTAACAAACTACCAATAGGGAAGCTTGAAAAATACTATCAAGGGGGTTTCTTTGACACAAGAGTCGTTTTCTTGGTGCGAAAAAAGTGCTTGTACTAAACTGATAAAATCAGCAAAAAATTATAACTCGGCCAAGATGTGTACATGCGATGCTCGAGCTACTGGAATATGTCAAAATCGTCCTAAACTAACCCCACTTGACGGTACTTATGATAATTTACGAAAATTTTCTCATACAATCATGCTGCATGACTGAAACTTCTATATATCCAAATATGTTTCGGAAAAAACACCAATCCTACGGCAATCCAAAAGAAAAAGTTTTGACAAATAAAACCAACTATTTTGTGAGTCATTTTCTCAAGACGACGCTTAACTATGCCTAAATTTACATCCAAGGATGTGTCCGAGCTATGAGAGCTGCCAAGCTCAAACATATTAATTACTATATACCTCATTTACGCAGAATAAAATATAATATGACTCAATGTGGCGAATCTGCGGTTGTGTCCCTGCAGGGAGATGGGATGAGGAGATAAAACACTTCAATCCTTCCTTCCCTTGTAAGGGAGCGTCTTTATTATGTGAACCGGAAATTAGGTATATAGTAATTTTTATATAATCATTTACTTCGTTGACCCTTCGAGGTGTTGGGATCATAATCATTTTGAAAGAGCCACGTCTAAATAAATTCCTCGGGGTTATCTTTGGTTTTCTCAACTCACGAACGGGTGCGAACGCGAGCCCTCAGCCCTTGAAGACATGTGACTCCTCTTTGTTAGTTGTCAACGAAATCATGAAACGTGCTTCCAAGCCGAGCAGCTGCCTGCTCCTAATCCCGGGGGGCTCCTTATGAATATTCAAGCGATACGAAAACCCGCCGTCTCCTTGAGACAACCCGAACCCCCGTTCAAAACCGCCCACTGGAAAATTAATTGTCCGGAGCGGCCCCCGAACGGGGAAGGACGAAAGGCCCATTTTCCGCCCCGTTTTTGAACGGGAAATCCGGGGAGAGGACGTGATTGGCAAACAACGCCCGGGAGATTGGCACACAGAGCGAAACATTGGCGGTTGTCCCTTTACGCGAGAAACAAAGTTTGGCCAGAGTTACGGTACTGTTGAACGAAAATGCTCACATGAGAGAAATGTGCGTCAACATTGTCTTAACCGGGCCTGCATCTGAATTTTCTCGAATCCGAATAAAGAACGAATGGACGGAACATTTCATGATATCGGGAGTAAAGTCAGCAAGGAATCCATTCACTAATAAAACTCGGAATATGCTCTAGGCAGCTGGAGAATTAATTATTGAAAGCTGATTTTCTTATGTTTTCTCATTGTTATTGAACGAAAATGTTCACATGAGAGAAATGTGCGTCAACATTGTCTTAACCGGGCCTGCATCTGAATTTGTTCCAATCCGAATAAAGAACGAATGGACGGAACTTTTCATGATATTGGGAGTAAAGTCAACAAGGAATCCATTCACTAATAAAACTCTGAGTATGCTTTGGCCAGCTAGAGAATTAATTACTGAAAGGTTTTCTTATTTATTGTTAGCGAAATTTTGTAGTAAATGAAGCTATAGCAACGGCTCCAAACCTGATGTTGCTCGCTTCGCTCGCAAACGCTAGATCATACAAGGGTAGGTCTTACGTGTGTAGGGGATGTTGCTCGCTTCGCTCGCTCTGGTTGCTGTATATGTATAGGAAAGACCTCGTTCAAATCCGACGTGTGTAGGGAATGTTGTTCGCTTTGCTCGCTCGGTATGGCTGTATATGTTTAGAAAAGACCTCGTTAAAATCCGACGTGTGCAGGGAATTTTGCTCGTTTCGCTCGCTCGGTGTGGCTGTAATAGATGCGATGGTCTTTTACTGTCGAGTGGGACTTGTAGAATGATTGGAAACGGTAGATCACTAAGGGTAGGTTTAACGTCTGTAGGGGATGTTGCTCGCTTCGCTCGCTCGGTATAGCTGTATTTGTGTAAGAAAAACCTCGTTGAAATCCGACTTGGGTAGGGAATGTTGCTCGCTTCGCTCGCTCTGTATGGGATGTATAGATGCGATGGGATATAGTGGGATACCATCGAGACCTAAAGCAGCCCATGTTACAATATGTCAGGAAGTGTTACTGCCCACCCAACTTGGCAGACCTTTTTTCTGTTGGAAATTACTTACAAACAAATTAAATCTTATAAAACTACGTGGAACCACCAAAAGCTTATTAGATTCGATAAACATAGGCCATTATTTATTGCTGCGTAATAATTTGCTGCGTTTTTTATGTGGGACCACGAAAAGTTTAGTTAAGGACATTGTCATAACCGGCCGGCATCTGAATTTTCTCGAATCCGAATAAAGAACGAATGGACGGAGCATTCCATGATATCGGGAGTAAAGTCAGCAAGGAATCCATTCAGGACAAAAACTCCAAACATGCCCTAGCCAGCTGGAGAATCAATTTCTGAAAGCTGGTGTTCTTATTGTTGTTAGCAAATTTTCGTAAGAAATGCAGCTATTGTGGCTCCACAAATTTCATAATCAAAATTAATGAAAATTGTCTTCATTGAAATCCGTTTTGAGACATTCTGAAACGAATCCTGGAGTTTAACGCATTTTCATAAATTATATTCATACTAGCCGCTCCGGCTCGCTTCGCTCTCCTCCACATCCAGCTGGTGCATTGAGGTGCATTACAATAGAAACATGTAGGGAACGTAGTTCGCTTTGCTCGCAAACTCTAAAGATCACACAAGGTAGGTTTAACGTGTGTAGGGGTTGTTGTTCGCTTCGCTCGCTCGGGTGGCTGTATATGTTTAGGAAAGACCTCGTTGAAATGAGGCGTGTGTGGGGAATATTGCTAGTGCGAAACATTGGCGTTGTCCCTTTACGCGAGAAACAAAGTTTGGCTAGAGTTACGAAAGTGTTGAACGGAAGTGTTCACATGAGAGGAATGTGCGTCAACATTGTCATAACCGGGCCTGCATCTGAATTTTCTCGAATCCGAATAAAGAACGAATGGACGGAACATTCCATGATATCGGGAGTAAAGTCAGCAAGGAATCCATTCACTAATAAAACTCCGAGTATGCTTTGGCCAGCTAGAGAATTAATTGCTGAAAGATTTTCTTATTTATTGTTAGCGAATTTTTGTAGTAAATGAAGCTATAGCAATGGCTCCAAAACTTTTAAAATTAAAATTAACGAAAATTGTCTTCATTGAAATCAGTTTTGAGAGATTCTGAAACGAATCCCAGAGTTTGACCCTTTTTCATAAATATATATACTAGCCGTCCAGCGCGGGGGGGGGGGGGGGGGGAAAGACCTCGTTGAAATCAGGCGTGTGTGGGGAATGTAGCTCGCTTCGCTCGCTCGGTGTGGCTGTAATAGCTGCGATGGTCTTTTACGCCTGCCGATTTGGGTGTGGCACATCGGTTCCTTGTTTACGTATCATGAATGTATAGATCGTATAATTTAAATGATCTTGAAAAATAGTTGGTCAATTTATTAAGAAACGAAAAAATGATACTCAATGCAATTTATTTTTGCACATGCGCAGAATTAACTGATGAGTTGAGAACAATGAAATAGGTATGGGACCGTCTACAACCTAACCCGCGCATTCACTGACAATTTCATCAAAATCGGATGAAAACTATGGAAATTAAGGTTTACAAGTATTTCACATAGGCGCGGAAAAGTTACGGGCCATTTACAATGAAACCCGCGCATTCCCTTACAATTTCATCAAAATCAGATGAAAACCGGGGAAATCAAGGTCGTTACAAGGATTTCACATTGGCGCATGCGTAGTAGCTATCAATGATACAACCATTGAAATTTACATGGGATGATCAAATCGTCATCCCCATCTATCATCCTAATTTGAGCAAGTTCGGATGAGTAGGGCGTGAGAAAACGATGCTTGGTAGAATTTACGTTTGGGCATGCGCATAGTGAGGTATTGAGTCAAAACCGATAGGAGACCGTCTACACCATAGACCG
The DNA here is from genome assembly GCA_030762985.1 of Adelphocoris suturalis. Classification (NCBI taxonomy): domain Eukaryota; kingdom Metazoa; phylum Arthropoda; class Insecta; order Hemiptera; family Miridae; genus Adelphocoris; species Adelphocoris suturalis. The sequence continues at coordinate 43,567,474 of CM061049.1, forward strand.
CACATTGCAGGAAAATTTCATCCGAATCGGATGAAAACTGTAGAAAATAAGCGTGTTACTAGAATTTGCACACACACGACAGACACATACGCACACACACGGAACCGAAGCTGTTCAGAATGGTCTAAAACGTAAAATGCGAGTGGAAATTTTAGTTTTGGAGACCCAAAAGGTTTTTTCTCCCGAAAGTGAAAACAATGCGTCCGCTACCTATATAGGTAAACTCGAATGCAAAAATTAACTTCAAAGAACCATTCAAGAATCTAGGAATTCCCTACCGTGAGGTGCAAGGACGGAGGGAGAGAGGGAGGGAGAGAGAGAGAGAGAGACAGAGAGAGAGAGAGAAAGAGAAGAAAGTACTAAATGTGCATATCAATTTCATTTTCAAGAAATTTATGTAATTTAATTTCAGCTTATCTGTATAAATACATTTTTTTTTTTTTAAATTTCTTTTTTAAATAATATTTATTTCTATGAAGATACAAAAGTGGTTACTAACTATAAAAACAAGAAAGTTTCCAAAAACCTTTTTTGTTCAACATCAAATAGGTAGGAAAAATTAATATTCCCATATGAGCTGCATTAGCTCGCGTTGGGAAATGACTTGCTGTTAGTTCATTCTGTTAGTAATTCTTAGTAATACTTTTAAGCTCTAGTCACTTTTTTGTTGTAGCGTAATGAAACATAAAACACACTTCTCTATAGTTTATTAGGGTAGATATTTTTTAAGGTAGGTAATCATTTTTGTTTTTTCCTCAACATTAGTTTTTTCCTTTCTTCAATATTTAACTTATTAAAACAGATTATACCCTTATATATATAACTCAATTGCGCTAGTGTAGTTCGGTAGAGTGGCAAATTTATCACGCATGATTCCTTCGATCTTGTACAGAGTGGATGATCAGGCGGTGCCAAAGCATTTTCCCGCAGCATTTGCGAAATACAACCGACGTCCATCATACAAGAGAACGGTAATATTTTCATTTTTCTGAAGAGGGGTAGAGAAGGCGCTCGGTATCCAGAATGGGACATTATTCTAATAATAGTTTTTTGCGTATCCACCACTCCAGGCAGGAAGGCAATATAGCAATATAGATGAAACCAAGGCATCATAAACCATTCGTAGGCCTCTTGTGTCAACAACAATTCTTAATTTGGCAAAGATGTATATCGACTTTCTCAATTTATTATTGGTATCCTTTCTTTGCCGAACCCATTTCAACTTTTCATCTATAATGATTCCCAAGTACTTTGCATTTTGCACTTTTTCAATTTTTTCGCACTGGGTACACCGATTATAATCAATAAAATCTGAATTGTGAAGTCTCAACGTATTTTGAACTGGCTGCGTTTCAGACATCAAGGAGAAGGTAAGTTTTTTTTAATGTTTAACGTTAATTTGTTGTCTATTAACCAGGAAGGAATGACCTGGCAACAAGCGTAATCAGCTCTCGGGGTTTTCCTGAACACTCCAGGTACCTAACAGTTGATCCGTTCAGTGATTTATTCCAACGATAATTTCAGGTTAGGACTGTTACACCCTACAACCTGAACCCAACAATGGAAGGACCAGAAGCATTGGATAATATCGGTTGACTCTCCACTTGGAGTCTGAAATTAATCCCATTGCCTAATCATTGACAACCACTGATCTTACCCCTGTTCAATTCAAAAGTAAATTAAATTGAACAAATGTACTGAAAAAAAACCCATACGTAATACGAAACCTATAATACTCGTACTATCGAATGGAAAGTGTGTTTATTCGATTCCTGAATTCAAAGGATAATTAATTTCTGTTCGTTTGTTGGCGGAGAGCGTTTTTCAAGCCCTCTGCAAACATCAATCTTCCCATCAAAAGGGCTTAAGATGTAAAAGCTTCCAACCATTTTAGCGGATTCTTGCAATTCGGAACTACGGAAGTCCGTTTTTGGACATTTTGACACAATGGTTGAAATTGATATTTTTTCTATAAATTATTTGATTAATTATTAACAATTATTCTAAGAGAGCTATTATAATGTTGAAATAAAAACGCTGCAAAGTATTTCACAGAGGTTCATTATTTTTTCAATTGAGTTTGATCGTAGTTTTAGTTGGCTTGCGTACGTCATACGTCCAGACTCCTCGGCGTGTCCTATTTCGAGGTGCCACAACCTATACTTCTATAATTATATACGCATGTTTATATTTCTCGATTTGAGATCCTATCTATTCAAATAGTTATTGCCTTAATCCGCTCACCCCCCCACCGTGACCCCCTGCCAAGCGTGCCAGGCGTGCGTCTAACACGTCTAACACTCAAAACCTCGAAAAAGACACTTTTTCGCCCGTTTTTGGCCCATAGCATCTATGCGAGTAAAGCGATCAGGATGGTTAAACGTTAGGACCAACTAGACCCCAAATGGAGTCTATGTGCGAAAGAACGGGTTTTTTAAGTAAATTCTTAGGCCTTTTATGGCCCGGACGGCGAACGGCGGACGGCGGACGGACATTTCAAATTTGGATTCTACGCACCTTGAAACGTAAAGTGACAAAGTTTGAGGGGAGGTTATATAAATTTTTTGATATACGATCACATAGGCTTATTATACCATCGGCGCATAATACCTAACTTAGCTGTAGGTGAAAAAAAAAAATTCCTCTTGAACTAGTAATGTATTCAAATTTTTTTGTACAACATATAACTTATACTTAGAAAAAATTGATCCCAATATATTTGCCAATGAGGTAATTTTTAAATAAAATCAAAACATGGATAATAAAACCTTTATTCTCCATCTGTTCTACTTAAGGTTTTTGTTTAAAAAGACCAACATTTTAATTCTGTCTGGGTCCAGACGATTTCTCTTCTGGTCGCAAATGTTTCCTGCCGTACTAAAAAGTCTCTCGCTAAAAACAGTAGAAGGAGGCACTTATATTTATATTTTCATTCAAGGCTTTGTAATTTGATTTGTGCAAATACAAAATTTGATATTTTTTTGTTATCTATCAATTATCAATTAATAGGAAACTTTTATTGCCTAGGATTGATTTCTTTCTGTATAAAACAAGTTAAGCAGACTGACTTGGTTTTTTAGTTTTTCGTCGGTAACTGTAAGGTATTTCCAAATAAGACTGGCTCTAGGCTTTTATACTTGGAAAACATAGCTTTGTCTAATGCTTCTGTTGTCACAAACAAAATAACACAAGCCTACTTGTAAACAAAGTTATAATTGTAAGTTGTGTTTTGGACAATTCATGTTTCGCAACTGCTAACTTCACACAACGGTTGCACGGTACAACCATCTTCGTTGTTAGATGGTTGCAATAGTACCGTAGTGTAATAAAACGCCCATCACCGGGCGGTATCGGTATCGGCTTTAGGCGATCGATTCTCGATACCAATGCCTAAGAATCGGTGGTATCGAGAATCGGTATCGGGAATCGACTCATCCCTAAATGAAATAAGAACCACTGAAATCGGTCGAGATTTGTAGATTAGGCAGCGATTGAAAGAATCGGTTATTATCCCTCACCTCGGCTGCGAATCCGAAAATCCCAAGGTTTGTTGTACAACTAGGCTTAAATTGAAATCGAACCAAATAAGAATCCGAAAATCGGTTGAAAATCGTAACCTGGATGGCGTCGACAAAATTTGTAGAAAAAAAACACCTGGGGGATTTACCCTCTCCCGAATTACGAAAATCGGTCGAGATTTGTAGATTGAGCAGCGATTGAAAGAATCGGTAATTATCCCCTCCAGTCTTCATCTCGACAGCATATCCGAAATTCCCAAGATTTGTTGCACAACTAGACTAAAATTGGAATCGAACCAAATAAGAATCAAGAAAATCGGTTGAAATTTGTAGCTTCGGTGGCGTCGACAAAAGTTGTCGAAAAAAAATCACCTGGGGGGATTTTCCCCCTCCATTTCCCCTCTTTCAACGCAGAATTCAAAATTTCCGGGGTTTGTTGCACATTTAGACTGAAATTGGTATCGAACAAAGAAAGGATCAAAAAAATCGGTTAAGAATTGTAGACTGGGCAGCGTCGACAAAATTTGTCACACACAAACACACAGACGGATTTGCTCTTAGAATTGTCTGAAACGGATTTGTTTGCCTTTTTATTTTGACACAGAATTTGTTTTAGCCATGGACTAACTAGGCGAAAAAGCTAACGAAATCTGGTACGAAATGTGGGACGAAATCTGTGACGGCAACAATCTGATGATTTCCGCTTAGAAACGAGTCGTTGCTAGAGAAATGGTACTTCGTCGTTTATGATCCCCCGAAATTCGTTGACCATTCGTTCGAAAGCTTTCGATTTATCCAACCATATTATGTTAACTACTGCGAAGTGCGTGGCCAACAAGCTGAGTAATGAGCATGGTTATTTGAATAATTGTGTACACTCAGGTGATCATTCTAAATAATTGATATTGTGAACATGATTGCAACCGCTTGTTAATTTCTGATGATTTCATTGAGCTGGTGTTTCGATGATTTGATTCATAGCAGGTGATCCGAATATTGCGAGAACGGTTTGATTTGTGAAGCGGTGGTTAAATAAGCTAAGGATCGTGTAACCTATGTAACCGAAGCTGAAATTTGGGAGGGAGGCTCAAGGGAGAATGCTGAAGACGCCTGGGTGATCACTGATCAGCTGAGTGAATTATAAAGCCATGGAATGTGTTTTAGCCACGGACTAACTAGCCAAACAAGCTAACGAAATTTCGTAATAATATCTGGGACGAAATCTGGGACGACAACATGGATACCGATGATACGGAACTAAGGATCAGGTAACCTGGTGTAACCTATGCGATATTTTATTATGGCGCGGTTTATGAGTTATAATATTTCAAGTTATTATCTCACTATTGGAAGTTAACCAATCTTCAACCTAAGATTGGGGTTTATGTGAGACGCGTGAGCTAAAACACATTCTGTGTTTCAATAATTTCGTCCGAAGTATGTAAATAGAGGTAACCGGGGGTCCAGGGGGCTTGCCCCCTGGCGAGGCGCGGAGCGCCGAGTTTTTATTTTTATTTTATTTATTTTTTATTTTTTTTTTTTTTTTTAATGCTTGGGTTGTCCCTCACTCCTCAGGATCAATTCCATTAGGCTCATGATAATGAAGCCTTGCCTATAGGACATAGCTTCAGAGGGACGTCCTAAAAGACGTCTAGAAGTTGTGTCCATAGCTTCCTCGTTTCCGTAACATGTATGTATTGATATATATATATTTTTTTAATCTTAATTTTGTTTTTTTAAGGATCTGAAAAATGACAAAATCGCGCATCACGCGCGTGCGCAAACGTGCACAATGCCGCTCTGAAAGTGCAATAAATGTGAAATACTGAGTTTTTGAAGATACTCAATTGCCAGATCATATAAGTACATGATTATGGAGTATTTTTTCGTGCTGAACATCGTAATGATGTTCATTTATAGATATTCGCAACACCGACTTGGAAGCACACAGAAAACCCTATATTTGTGCTATGTGGAAATGTGAAAGAAAAGTGCAATTTCGGTCAATTATTCGGTGTTTTCTCCAGTTGATGTTGTAAATAACAATAAATATCAACCTTGTAATAATGTTCATTTATTGTGATTTTATATATATAAAAAATATAGGTGGTTTTCTTGAGGATCAGTCATAATATTTTGATTTGCCAAATTTTCGGTTAAGTTTATTACCATTCTCAAGACCTAGGGAAAATACTAATTTCCGTTCAATTAAATGTACGTAACCATACATGAAATCCTAATCTCATGATGTATATATATAGTTTTGATGAAGGTTTTGATCGATAAAAACATCAAAACGTAGCTTTGCAGAAATGGACTTATCAATGGTGAAATATATTGGGGTATATCCTCATTTTTTAATCCTCAATCATAACATCCTCAATATAAATGAGGATATACCTCAATATATTTCACCATTGATAGGTCCATTTCTATAAAGCTTGGAATTATCCCTTCACACGGTTTAAACCATATTTAGTTATTTCCCCCCTTTCACTTCATCTGATTATCTATAATCCCCCTTCACTTTGTATGCACTTAATCGGTTGAACCTCCAGCCCCCTTTCCTTTCTCTCAACCAATGGGATTCAATCTCCCTTCACCTGTGACTATATAAGCTGTGTTCTTTCTAATGTGTCTTGAGTTATTGTTTGTTACTGATGATAGCCTAGCCGTCAAAATCGATTCAACATTGTTACTCTTTAATTTTCTAGGAAGTAGACAACGTTTTTCACTAACTTCCGTTTTGAAATGGGTTTCCACAACATTATCGCGAGTGATTTTGTTCGCACCTAATTAATTGGAAATGTCAGTTCATTTTAGTAAGTACCTATATGTAGTGGTAATTGCATTTTTTTCCTTCGGGTTTCATGTTTGAGAAATTCTAACGAAGTTAAATTAATAGTTTATTTGAAAGTTGAATAAAATCTGTATTACGATTTTGGTAGTTTCATTTTTGGTCTGGTCCCCAACACCTGGATATATAAGAGGAGTACCTATGAGACAGGTTTTGGTTTATGATCTTTGTGTAATATAAAAATATAATATAAAAATGGTAATTTTCCATTTGGGGTGAAATTATGAGGGATTTCTACAACATTTGTTCGTATAGGCCTACGAGACCTACAGGGGTAACTTAATAGTTAAAAATACAGTGGTAACTGACAGGGTTAACAAGCATCGTCATGAAAGCAATGCCCATTCATATTTTTTCTGTGATCAAGCTTAATCAGCGAAATATCAGAATTTATTCTTTATATTTGTGAAATTTTCTTTCATCCATTAATATATATGTCTTATCGATGAAAACATGAGTTTGAATTATCAAAAATTTAATCAAAAATTAGTCAAAATGGCTTACGAACCTGGAAAACTGGTTTGTTGAAACCTTCTTCGTCTTTGAAAATGCAGACGGTGTAGCGCTCGTTGGAGAAGGGGTAGGTTTTTACCTAGGGGTAGGTAAAGTTTATTTACCATTCTCAAGACCTAGGGAAAATACTAATTTCCATTCAATATGATGTACGTAACCATATATGAAATCATAATCTCTTGATGTATTTTCCCAGGTCTTGAGAATAGTAATAAACTTTACCGAAAATTTGGCAAATCAAAATCTTATAAATCTTATGACTGATCCTCAAGAAAACCACCTCTATTACATATTTATATACCTGTCAATAACTAACTTCACACTTCATATATATATATATATATATATATATATATATATATATATATATATATATATATATATATATATATATATATATATATATATATATATAATCCTCAATCATAACATCCTCAATATAAATGAGGATATACCTCAACATATTTCACCACTGATAAAATCAATTTCTATAAAGCTTGGAATTATCTCTTCACACTGTTGAAACCATATTTAGTTATTTTCCCCCTTTCACTTCATCTGATTATCTAAAATCTCCCTTCACTTTGCTTGCACTTAATTTCTCCTGCCCTTTCCTCTCTCTTGACCAATGAGATTCAATCTACCTTCAGCCGTGACTATATAAGCTGTGTCCTTTCTAATGTGTCTTCAAGCTTAATCAGCGAAATATCAGAATTTTTTCTTTATACTTTGTATTTGGGAAATTTTCTTTCATCCATTAATATATATATATATATATGTCTTATCGATAAAAACATGAGTTTGAATTAGCAAAAATTTAATCAAAAATTAGTCAAAATGGCTTACGAACCTGGAAAACTGGTTTGTTGAAACCTTCTTCGTCTTTGAAAATGCAGACGGTGTAGCGCTCGTTAGAGAAGGGGTAGGAATATTGGACTTCCCCGTGGCAGGCGAGGGCGTAGACGTTGCCGACGAGGATGACGACCCAAGTGACGACGATGGCGGTGATCGCGTTCCGCTCCGTCCGCACCGAAATCGACGCGATCGGATGGACGACGGCGAGGAACCTGTCGAGAGACATCAGAACGAGCGTGAAGACGGACGCGTAGGCCGTGACGACGATGAGATACTGCACGGTTTTGCACCAGAGGTCACCGAAGGGCCAGAAAGTGAAAATGTAGTCGGCGGCCGTGAAGGGGACGCAGAAAACGATGAAAAACAAGTCCGCGACTGCCAGATTAATTATGAGAATATTCGTCGTCGAGCGCATCTGAGCGTTCGCGGCGACGACGATGACGACGAGGGCGTTGCCGATGAGGCCGAGGACGATGATGATGCCGAAGAGGATGGGGACGACGATGGGGACGATCTGCTCCATCAGCTGGGCCTCGGTGTTGTTGACGGTCATGTTGGGCCATGGTGACGACGTCGCGTCGGGTACCGCGGTCTTTTCAAGGAGCGGCAGGGTCTCCGTCATCCCTCTGCCGCCTCTCGGTTCGCACTAAGCTCTTCGCCGCCTCCGATGCGCCGCCCCTCACAGCCCTCCTGAGTGATCCCGCCCACCCCTGGGTTTATTTGATGCAATAAACAATTAATAAACTGTGTTCTTGACATTGATTAATAATCATTGATATTTATTTATTTACAAAACGGGCGATGCCCAATTACAATATTATTAACAAAATAAATTCGTGTCTTGATGAGGAAACAAAATCGGTGTTTCAGAAGAAGAAAAAATAAAAATATAGGTAGGGTGGAGGGACCAGTGTTTGACAAGGACCCAGTAATTGACCTCTCATCAAAAAGTTTAAATAATAAGGCATAAAAGTGATTTTGCCTGATCCTTTTTAATTTTGTGACAAAATACCTTCTCAGTGAAGTATAAAGGCGGAAAATGGTTTCAAGTGGGATTTTGTGAAATCTGGAGAAGTTTACCCAACAGAACCTCGTGTTATCATTTCTTTATTGCAGTTTCTTGTGATTTAGCTAAGGAGGTAACTGTTTTATTTTGTTTCACCATGCCTTCCACATTTTCAAATTCGATTGTTCCCATGGTTTTTTTCAATCAGTTCTTTGTGTAAATTGCATTTATGCTATGATTTTTTTGAAATAATCAAAGATAACCTGTTAAAATGCAAATGTCAATTACTAGTCCCCAAACTGATACTACCCTCAGTGATTAACAGTGCTGTCAATTACTGATCCTTTTCCAATTTTCCCTCTCCTACATTTTTTTACATTCTAATTGAAGGTTAAATCATAATGAAGTAGTTACTAATCAAATTTTGACGAAAATCAAATGCTGGACCAGTGTATGACATTGTTGAAAGTGAAGTCAAACAGGGGTCCAATAAATTGTCAATCACTGAGTCGGGAAGGTTTCAGTCTTTGACAGCTACCAGCACTAATGTTTGACACGTTCTCATGATTTCTTAGTTACCTAAGATGCTTTTTGGCTAATATCCACTTCTATATTATACAGGTCAAATACTTTTAGGGCGGAATCCATAGTCGCTCCTCAACGCTCAGGTCGGCCTCAAGGTGGGTTGTTGAGGAGAATTTCACCCCATCGGTATTCAGAATCGCAAAGGTAAGGCTGGCCTCCACATTTGAGCTGAGGTCGGCCTTGAGGTGGGTTCATGTCTCCTTTACCTATTCAGAGTGGTTACGTTCCGAGGCTGGCCTCCAAGCCTCCTCGAAAACCCCTATTCATAGACGATTTTTGAAGGTGAGATGAGAAATTTCTCGACTCCAGAGGGGTGGGTTCAAACCCACCTCCAACCAAGGAAGGTTGAAACCTCCCTCGAAACGTCATTTCGTGCTTAGTTTGTTGTGCGTAATTAGTTTGTTTAAGATTTATTTGAGAGTTATTAGTTTTTTAATTAGTTCACAATGGAGAGTTTGTTCATTTTTGAGTGGGACGATTTGGACGACCGACTCGATGATGAAAACGTAGAACTTGCCACGGTTCCTTGAAAGTTACGACGATAGGCAGTTTCGTAGAAGATTCAGGTTTCAAAAAGAGACAGTGATGAATTTCCTGGTTCCATTAATTACTGAAGATGAAAGTAGGTCCAATAGAGGACTACCCATCCCACCAATTGATGAGTGATTTCGTCCCAACACTTCTTTTTCTGAACAACACTCACTGCATCACTCTTCTTGCTCTCAACAACGTCTTTGTTGAGAAGTACTAGTGACCTCAAATAGTTCCTCTCCTCCGGAGAGAATGTCGTTCTTTTTTGGCTCATAGAATAGAATAGAATAATCTTTATTGTACATAGGACAATCAGTCCCTCATAGCGTACAGAGAATGACATTCACAAGGTAATACAAATAAACCACACAACAAAAAAATAATAATAATAAAAATAAAACAGTAGGTAGGTAGATACAACTAAGGCGAAAAAGTTAAACGAAAAACGTGTGTGTCAACTGTCAACTTTTCGATAAAATAACACAACTCACAAATGTTGTCTCATTTTTCTGGCCTCACCAAGGTTGCGTCGAACAAATACCATGGAATTCCAAGCATGGAATCACCAAGTATCGTGATTTACTAAGCATGGAATGCCCAAAATAGTTGGAAGAACCTCATTTTGCTCGCTCTAGACTCCAACTCTCCTCAAAGCCACCTTGAGAAAAATTAGAGCTGAGGCCGGCCTCGACGCCTGCACCTTTTGACTATGAATACCAGTTCACCTCCTCAAGCCAGATGTGACCTTGGCCTGAGTCAAGAAATTTCCTATCTCAAGGTGCGACTATGGATTCCGCCCTTAATATGGCTCCCTCTAGAAGAAAGGCGAAAAAAATAACAAAGCAAAAGAAAGGCTTGAAAATGAAATGAAAATGTGTGGCAGAAATGAAGCGGTGATGTGATGAAATCCAAGATGCGGCTAAACCGTTCGCGTAAACTTATTACAGTAATCATAGTTCACCTAACGAATCCAAGACCTAATTAAAAATAGAGAAATAATTAAAATCAACGCGGAAAATAACCACAAAGGTACACAATTGAATCCATACAGGCAATAAGAGTAGGGGTTGCACCGCTGTTCCCACGAACTCGAGGGCTCATGAAATTGCATCCTTCATATCAGTGATAATCATAAGATGAATCAGTTCTTGAATCAGTTGAAATATTAGATACAGATTTGATGACCACTCAAGTCATTGTGGATAGTGACATGAGATGTGAAAAATATATCCTACTCGGGGGGCTATGCTTTCGGTATGGTGCCTCTATTTCACAACAACGATCTGGGAGGGCTTGTGATATATGAGAGAAGCAATTTCATCATTCCTGTTTGGGACTTGGAGAAGCCGAGCATATGGAGGAAAATCTAACTGCGTGTGACGAGTGTAGTTCCCTAGCAAATTCGATGGAACTTCATTTTTAGTGAATATCAATTCATTGTTCAAACACTTTAGCTCAATGTTACATAGAGTCCAGTCATTTTAGCGAATTTTTGAAGAAAATTAAGCTATTGCTCTCGCCTCAAAATTTGTAGAAAGTGAATGTTTGAAAAAATTTTATGCAAAAATCCGTTTCAGGCTATTCTGAATCATATTCTGAAGTTTAACGCATTTTTTTATGTATCTATGTATGTATGTATGTATGTGTCATTCCAGACGATAACTGTCCGTAGAATTGTGCTAGAAACTTCAAACAAATTTTAAAATGTTAAGGACACAAAACGAAAGTTCAAGTTAGTTGGCCAGCATGATCGGATTACACCTTCGGGTTGAAATTTTCAAAAATGTAGTCAACAATTTCAAAATAGCCTGTTTTTTGCGATTTGTTGTGCGAAATAATTTGTTCAGCATACTAACATGTGGTACATTTGGAATCAGCGTAAAATTTCCTATAAGAATATGTATCAAGTTTTCAATAATTTCAAAGTTGAAAAATCAGTCAAAAATCGAAATAATGCCGTTTGCTAGTTGTAAAAATCGGTAACTAATATTTGCATGAAACATTGTCCAAATTGGACATCAAAATCTATGAATATTTACCTACATTTGTCTTTAAATCTACAAGATTAGTTTAATAATAATAAAGTATGAGTACCTCCTAATTATTAGCGAATTTTCTTAGAAAATAAAGCTATTGCAATGGCTCCAAAAATTTTAAAATAAAAATTTTCAAAACTTTTCTTCATCGAAATCTGTTTTGAGGCATTCTGAAATGATTCCTGGATTTTAACGCTTTTTTATATCCAGTCCCCTGACCAGCGATTTGTTTAAAGACATGCCCCAAGTGACATACAGACAGGGACAAAATCTAGGGGTATTCTGTCACACAAGCACCCACGAGTTCAGCCTCCAGAACCACAGCAGCGAGGATTGCATCCGTGTGAACGTCCAAGGTGCAAAGTATGTGAAATTGTTATCGAAGACCCTCATTTCACCTCTCCAAATACTTCACACTCCTACAATTGTCAAGGATCAGCGGAGTGTCAGTCACGAATGTGTGTGTACCAGCTGATCTGTAAGCGGTGTTCAGATGATCACAACAGAGGCTTCTATGTTGGAAAAGCAACCCAATTAAATTTGCGGATCAATAATCATAGAGCTTCATTGAACCAAGTTCGGCCCCTGCCGTTAAAGCATGTAATATTTGCATGAAACATTGTCCAAATTCAGATTGAACTACTCTTATGGAAGTATCCCTGTATAACCAATCCTAGAACCATGCTGTTTAAAACGTAGGTAGTAGGTGCTTGTAAAAAAAAAAAAAGAAAAAAAAAAAAAAAAAAAGTAATCACGACTGATGAGTTTACTCTGTGAAATATTCCGTTCTCCAATTCTCTCGGTCACTCTCTTTAATGTTTCACGCTCAACTGTTTAGGACTTGATGTAGCTTTAATACTGACTGTGGCTTAGAAAATATCAGCCATGAAACTATGAAGAAGTTCTATTCATGTAGGTACTAGCACGCAGACCCAAAATCATAAACTAAAATTTCTCTACACGATCAATAGCGACTGAAATGTCGAAGATTTCTTCAAAAATTCGCTCATGGGGTCATGCTGCATGACTGAACTTTTTAGCCGGTTTTGCGACACCTAAAATGTATTCTTCTGTATTTTGATGCTAACCTTTATCATTCTTTCCCGAAGCGATAAATGCTTCGATTCGTTTCTCTAACACCTGCACGATTGCTGCACGACTGCATCTCATTTCGGACCAAAAATTGACTCTGGTTGTTCTTTCCCGTGACCCTTCATATGTCTTACACACTGGGGGTTCCAACATTTAGACTGACAGAAAAAAACCTGCAAATTATTACACAAAGCTTTATTATTTCTGAATTAGATAGCCCATCTACGGAGATCATTGGTGTATAAATGTTAAATTTAAATATTAAGCCCCTTATATACTACCTATCATCCAAACATGGTGATTCGCGCCTTCCAAAAGGGTTTACATCTTCACAGCTTCAGGTACTTTGAACGGTTTTTAGTAAATGTCAAGGAATTGTGAGAAAACTGATTCCATAGATTTGTGCAAGAGATTTAGGGTTGCGATTTAAAGTCAGTTTATCATGTTGAATCCCGCACGTCTTCTCGCCCCCTTCTATATCACCCCTCACTTCTTCCCTAAAGGCTTCAGCCTTTTTCCAGTTTAATAAGTTCAAGACTTCTGTGTAGTGGAGTACTTTCTTGCGCCTGGGGTTTGACAAACCCCACCGGGGAGTTAACCGCTAGTGATTTTCTCTATAGCAAGTGTTATTTTTGTGGGCGTTCCCTCAGTTTTGCTTTTGGCTCATCGTTAGAAATGGCTGAAAAATGCAAGTTTTTAGATCCTGAAGACATTAGATCCATTTTGGAACAGCTGGAGGAAGAAGATGTATATTTTGGCGGAGAAAATTCAAACACGGGAGATAATGTCGAGTTACAAGAAGTTGCCTCCGATGAAGAAGCGTCAAAAGTGACAGTTTTGGAGAAACTAGTTCGATGTTCCTTCTGTGAACATCATAGATCTTCTAAGTGTTGAGAATGTTGATCATATTGCTTGGTGCCAATTTTATGTTACCTTTTCATTCTAGTTCTTGGGTTTTGTAAGTGGTATCAAACTAATCTCAGAAAATTGTTTTGTAGATTTTATTTATTTATTTATTTTTGTTTTTAAATGAAAATGTGCTAATTTTATATTGAAATTTTGTTACTATGAGGTATTCTGCTATTATTTTTTTCTTCAGAGCGTGAGGTTTGCCTTACCATTACTTTTTTCTTCATGAGCTTAGGTACCTACTTCATGTTCCTTTACACTCTTGATAACAGAATAAAAATGAAATTTTATTCATGTGTAACTTATTTTTGAATTTTCTAACATTTTTCAAAGTTGGGGTTTGACACACACCACCGGGGAGTTAAGTGTTGGAAATTTAGCCGGGACATTCCAGGGTTAACATAATATGGTTGGATAAATCGAGAGCTTTCGACCGAATGGTCAACGAATTTTGTGGGATGGAAAACGACGAAGTACAATTTCCCTAGCAACTACTTGGTTGTAAGCGGAAATCATCAGAAAACCGAAAACCGTACCAACCGTTCCGTTACCAACCGTAACGCTTTTTTTTTTTAAGGTTTTTTAAAGCTTTTATTTAACGCTTTTTTCGTTTATGTGCTAAAGTAAAGACATAAAATGTCAAAAATAATAGTATTTCGATCATGTTCTAGAATTACACGAGCTTACGGGGAAAAATATCATCATAAAATATAAAATACAAGGTGCGGCAGAGAGGACGGACGGTTTTAAAAAAATCATAAAATAGTTCATTTTTACTCAAAAACAAATTTATTGATGCAATCGGGTTCTCATGGAAATAACATTTGAGGCAGTCAAGTACGAAAAATCACATCAGGCATGTGCTGGAGGCGTTCTTGGAAGTTCGCGTAGACTCTCACCAACATAGCGCTACGTCGAAATGATCACCAACTTCTTTTTCCCTGAATTAGGACGGCGAACCCGACGTGTGTGGTTCCAGCAGGATGGGGCGACCGCCCACACAGCCAGAGCATCAATGGACGTTATTCGCCCTCTCTTCCCTGGTCGCCTTATTTCCAGGTTTGGCGATGTTCATTGGCCTCCTCGGTCCCCAGATTTATCCATATGCGATTTTTTCTTATGGGAACACCTGAAGGCTAGAGTATACGAGAACAAGCCCCAAACTCTGGACAAATTGAAGGACGCAATTCGCGTGGAAGTCGCCCAAGTTGAGAGAGTATGTTGGAGAGAACGCCCAAGAACACCTCCAGCACTGCATCAACAATATCGGCCACCACATGCCTGATGTGATTTTTCACACTTGACTGTCTCAAATGCTATTTCCTTGCGAACCCGATTGCATCAATAACTTTGTTTTTGAGTAAAAATTAACTATTTTATGATTTTTTTAAAACCGTCCGTCCTCTCTGTCGCACCCTGTATGTAAATACCAGGATAAATTTCCACCTAAGCTGCTAAATACCAAATCTCCGCGTTTTTGTATTTTGTTTCAGAAAGAAACTCGTAAACGAGTTCCACTATACGATGAATCACTGAAATTCACTCATATTATCATGCTGCATGACTGGAACTTTTTTACCATTTTAACAGTTAATCGTTAAATTTGAAGTAAAAGGGTTGCTGTTTTTTTTTTTTTTTTTCCAGTTAAGAAAAACAACAGTGTATCTGCCAAGTGCTAATAAATCTCCAGCATAGCTTGTAATCCATAAAATAATATTAGTTGCGTGCATGTTTTTATTGACTGTATTTTATATTTAGGTGTAGGTCCTCAGCAATATTAGAGCTGCTCGGTTTGCAGCCACTCAGTCTTCACAGTCTTCATGGATCACGTCCAGTCCAAATACCTGACGCGGGCCCCCATCTCCTGGAATCTGGACACGGACCTCCTGCTCATCTTGTTGCTCAAAAACGACTTGCGGTCCGATTGTACCTTCTGCCTCCAGGAAATCCGTAGCTGAGGTCCATTCATCAATATCAGTATCCATCATAGTATCTCCCCAATCATCAGATTGCCAAGTTGGTGCTTGGCCTTGGAATGCTCTGTTCCAGTTTTGTTTTACAAAGTCCACACCTGCTTTGGCAGCTTCGATCATTTCATTTTGCACTTGTTCCATCGTCTCCCAGTCGTAATTAGGCGGACACGCAGGTATGTCAGAAGCAATCACGAAAGCATCTGGATCATCATTTAGGACACCATACTCCTCGAAATCTGGCGCAATGTAGGCCGTCCCATACGGATTGTTGGGATCCGTGCCACAAATGTCTTCTTCAAAGAATGAAGCTCGTTCTCCTGGCTGTACCTTTAGCTTATCCCTCGGCCCTTGGAACGCTGCCGATCCAAGAGCCCTAAACCATGGTCGAGTTCCGGGATGCAAATTCAGAAGCTCTCTCATACTAAGGTTAGGATTTTCGGGGTAATTTTGGGCAATTTGTTGGTAGAATGAAGGAGGATGCATCCGTCGCAATCTTCCTCGACTACCTGTAAATGTGACGATGAAGCGTGTTACTCAAGTCTCCAATAACGGGGTATCTTTGTGGCTCTATGTAGCAAAGTGGTGTAAGCAGTAGCGTAAACCCGTGCTTTATTAAACTTTATTTAAGGTCAGGATTTATCTACATGTGTGAGCACAAGGAGAAAATACAGGGACATCAATGATTAACTCCCTGTTAATCACCAGAACTCCACGTTTCCATAATCTGCTTGGGTTTCCATTGATTCAACAATAGATCCATTTAGAACAAAGCCAAGGAATCTCTAAAATCATCATCATTTTTAGATATATAAATTTACAGTTAATACAGAATTGTTACAGCAGGTTCGGGAAATGTAAGCTGATAATGTGCCAGTTCAGATTTAAGAGCTATTTGAAATGAGGTTCATACAATGCAATTTTGTTGGATATTAAATGATTACTCTCTAAATCTAACGAAAAAACTTGGCAACATAGTTTAGCTTGATACCTTAATTATTTTATAATGAAGCAAATGGTTTGATATGAATCTAACGTTTATTGTGAAGTGGATGGCAGTAGTAGGACGCCTGCTGATCTCCAAAAAAGATGATTTCACTCAACAGGCATAACAGTGATTGATGTTAGGGTCGAAGAGCGTGTTTATACATCGTCATGAATTCTCATGGGAGGCTACCATTCCGTTTTCAGGTTGGCAGTATATTCTCAATGTTGTCCATATTTCTCACTGTAAATGCCGATCTCCTTGAGGATTACCTCCTCCAACTCCGCTCATGTGTATCCCAGTCTCTCCCCATGAGATCGTAATAGGAATTGTCACAAGTTTCATTACCAAGATTATCTTCTTGTATTTGAGGTTCACTGAGGAAAGGGTTTCCCAAATATTGTCTGGGGGCGGCGTAAGCTTCTTCATCCCAAGCTGATGAAGACCACTGCTCACCGTAAGGAAGACTAGGGTCAGTCCCGGTCAAGTTTGTGAATCCTGTTGCTCCTTCCCCTGAAACCATCCTCGGTGGAGGGGGATTTCTCATTTGCTCCTGACGTATTTCTTCTTCTTGTTGCTCAACATCCATGAGGTCCTGGGCGTTGTACATACGGCTAAAAGGATCGCTTTCGTTTGGGTCGATATAGTAGCCAGGTCTCAACCCCCTCGGCATACCTGAAAAGTATGGTTACAGCTTAGCGAATGGATGGCCGTAGAACACACAACACGTCCAGCACTATATGAACTCTTCAAAGTGTTTCTCCATAACAACATTAGTGGGCATTGAAACTCTCTTTTTCATAAACTTGGATAGGTACTCCAACTTTAAGGAAGTTTGACGAAATCGTAGCAACGAAACATATGAAGCAGTAACTGTAAACATCATTTCAAGTAGGGTATGGTACCAAAATGAATTCCTCGTGTCCGTAACATGAATGTATAGATGCTACGTTACAGCATGCGCAAATGCTACTAATGGTCCCTAAGATCATGATGAAACTCATCTGGGACTATCAAATCGTAATTTCCCTAAAACCGAAATTGGACAAATAGGCAATGAGATTTATTTATCTATTTATTAATACAAACGGAATAAAATCTCAATTACAAAAAGAAAATGATACCAACCTATGTGACATGGAGGGGGGTGGGGGGCAAAGATATGGGGAAAATCTACTGATTTTCTTCCAAGAGCGTTCTCACATTCAAAATTAATATAATTAATAAATTTACATTTAAATCCTGACTACGATTTTATTATGCATAATTAGTTCTCATAAAGCGAGGCAACACTGTTTACTGTACACTGTTTAACTCGCACGTAAAACTTTGAAAAACTTCTTCTTTCAATATAGTATTGCAGAAGTTCTTGTTTTTGATATTCCAAAGCAAAGGGCGTTGTCTGTAGAGATGGAGAAAGTCCAAAATATTGTTTATTGACCACTTCATTTCCAAAACTAAAGAAATTCACGCAAAAATCTATAAAAAAAAATCAACTAATTCACTCAAATATCTAATGCAAAATAAGTGCTTAGCTTGTGCATTGTGGTCTATTAGAGAGGTACGACACAATCAACTCTAACAAAATCTACTATAATGCTTTTCCACGAATCTCTAATAAATTGTTCAACTTATTGATTAGTAAATCATGCCTCGCCGACACTTTATGAATATCCAAAAACAAGCCCATAACGAAAAAGCCGTTAATCCAATTTCTCAGAGATCAGTTTATTGATCGAAAACAAAGCTTGATCCTTTCCAAACCCTCCCGGAAACCTTTTAACAATACGCCGCCTTTTCGTTTTAAAAACGACGAAATGACAATCAGCCTGGTATGTTTTAGCCTTTTTTGTAAACAAGCGGAAAGAGCTTTACCTTTTTGCAAAACCACCCTATTCTATTTGACAAAAATTCTGAGCGTGATCCCCCTTAGTTTGGTGGTCTGGATGCTCTCAAGCTCTCATCTCAAGAACACATAATATCAAGTAGTTGTGAGCCCGAATTTGGCTCACAATCAAAAGGAAATTCGTCAGGTTCGTCAGCCTTCAAAGCCTGAGAAGTTGCAAGCTACAGCAGTCCCACGGCCCCAGGAAACGAACGAATTTCCCAAATCCACCTCATCAAAAAGTTCAGGTCGCCGACCGCACGCGCCGCCCGAAAAGCGAACACCACAGCAGATTTTAGTCCCAACTCAAACGCCACTCAGACGTCTGGTATTGGTTCCCCAAAAACGGAAAACCAACCGAAATACACCCCTAGGGCGGTGCCTTGCATATTGGATCGTCGCCATTCGTCAATACCTTGGCAACCAAATTTAAATGGCATCCCTTGGAGGGCTGGACAAAATCCATCTAACGCCTCTGACGCATGAGCATGCGCAGGAAAATCCCCGGGACAATTTTGGAACTTCAAAGGAAAATCATTCTACCCAGTATCGCCCAAGAGACAACACCAGCCCCAAAAGCAGCCTGCCTTCTTGTGGTTGTGGTCATATATGAACTATAAAGTTTACTGTACCGATTTTGTAAACGTGTGCAGTTTTAACAGACCCGGGTCAGAATCCTTTCAGTGTGCTAAGTCCCCTCACTGAAAGTACCATCACCTACGATTGGAAGAAGACCTAGCCAATCCATCAAGATCAGTGGCGGAGGACTCCCGATTTATCCAAGGTTAGTTTAATATAAATCCATGTGAGGCTCTGGTACTAGGGATAGGATTTTATTAGCATAATCGATTTTGAATAAGTACGTTTCGTAAAGGTCAAACATCTGTCTTAATTTTCTTGTAAGATACCTGATATTCCTTCATAGAGGTCAGGGGCTGAGTTAATGGGAATTGGAGATTAAACCGCTAAATTTGGAAGTTTTCTTAAGTTAGGGGTTTAGCTGGAAGGTAGTTTTAAAGTATTGGAGACTAAACCAATACCAAAACCACACCAATCACATAAAACACCTTCTCAGTAATTGAGTAGGCATTTTAATTTCGCTTACAAATGGTGAAAGGCGCATTTTAATATCGCTTACAGTAGTCAATCCCTTAATAAAAATTCTAATTAGTTGAAAGTATAGGTCAGAACGATGTGTATAGTTTGTCATTCCAACGTTTTATTACGAAAATATGGCCTATTGTAAAAAGGCTACGCTTTTTACAAAAAGGCTGCGACACATATAACTGCAATGAAATAAGCACCGGAGATTACAAGCCAACGGCCTTCTTGTGTATGTCGTTGTTATGGCGATTTCATTTACTTATTTAATCAAAGGGTAGAGCCCAATTACAAAAATTATATTTACAACATGGTTCGTATGACCTAATAACTACGAGTAGTAATAAATGAGTTTGAAAATTCAATACCTAGATAAATACAATTGAAAAAACAGAAATTTTTCTTTATGCTCTCTTAGCTAAATAGGTTAAAACAAATTTCACTCAAGAAAACACATGACAGTGGACACCATATCAGTAAAATCATTAAATTAATTAAACACGAGGCTCGTATTTCTTTTAGAAACTCTGAGAGTCCGACCAGAAACAAGTCTGTGTTTAGACGATTCGCAGTCCTCATAATTCTTGAAAGACGGGAGTGAAATGCATAATTAGTTCTACAATACGGCACAACAAACAGATCAGCTGCACGCGTCGTTCTGCGAGGACCACGAAAGTTCAGTTTGGCAAGAAATTCTGGAACATCTACGGCTCCATGTAAGACCTTATAGAGGAAACCCATCTGCAGACTTTCCTTATTTTGTCGAGCGTTTCAAGTCCTAACATTTTCATAATAGAAAGTTCCTAGTAGATCCGTCGGTCTCAATACGGCGTGCGGTAACAAGAAACACTTAAGGCACCTTAAAGTTACGTCAAGTCCTTAACGGATCTACTTGTAACGCTGAATCCATGGAAGGAGGAAATTATCCCTAGGAGGTTATATGAGCCCATGGAAGGAGGTTATTTTAGACGATTACGTACGGAAACCGAACCGTCAACGTATTATGTACGGAAGGATGCGTCAAACTTTCGGCGTCGGATTGTCGATACCGCAAGACGTAATTATGTTACTTTTTTTTTTTGAAGTGATAGGTATTGATTATTTGGTGCCGGTTCAATACGCGCCCCACAGAGCCCGAGCGCCCCACGCTCAAACTGTGTGCGCCCCACAGTAGCCTCACTCTTTCTAGTTCCTCACTATTCCATTCACCACCGCCGTTAGTCTGACTGGGAAGGGGAAAGTGCACTCTCACTGACTGGTATAATATGTGCCGCGAGGTTTGCACCAGCATCGTGCGAAAACGAGAGCAGATGGTAGATACTCCCGAAAAACCAATTCAAATTGATGAGGCCAGATTCGCTGGACGCCGAAAATACAATCGGGGAAGAATGTTACAAGGGGACCGATACACTTGTCCCCATATTTGTACTGGAATGTAAGGTGGGTTCCATTATAGGTACATTCAGACGAATGGGCGGCTTACAAAAATTTGAGCAGGATCAGTTTCCACCGTCATCCACCAGCAAAACTACGTCAACCCTTGATCAGGAGCCCACACATAGAGCATCGAACGATCCTGGCTCGACGCAAAAATTAATATTTTAAAGAAAAAGAGAGTTGATTGATTCATGATCCATCCGTCAGGCTTTTATGGCCAATGGGGTTGTCAGGGTGAGACGGATATAAGCAGAAAAAATTCTTCTCCGAGTTTCTTTATTGCTAGCTTTCAACATCAAAATGTCATCTTCAGGCCCCTTTGTTTCTAAAAACACACATAACGGGCCGTTACAAACTATGACTAGGAAGGTACAGCACCTAGGATTCTGCCTAATATACAGAAATTGATTCACACATACCTGTCTAGTATCCTCTATCGCTCATCCGCCTCTGTTCCATGGTCAGGTGCATCAGTCTCCGGGGGGGATCTTTAATTTCTTTAATTTCCATAGGAATTGTTGCCAGTCGTGATATTAACTTCTTGGGGTGTCTGTAGGAGGAGTTTAGGGTTGATTAGGGCTTTTTTAAATGATTTATAAGTGACTGACGAAATTTAGATATGTGGGGTTTGTTTGCCTTGTGTGATGTTGAAAGTTGAGTCGAAATCCCGAGAGAGGAGAGAACAAGCAAGGAGCAGAGGAGAGAGCAATAAAGAAACTCGGAGAAGAATTTTTTCTGCTTATATCCGTCTCACCCTGACAACCCCATTGGCCGAAAAAGAGAGGGACGACGCAGGAGCTGTTCCAGTCTCACCTCGACACGTTTTGCTGGCGGCAATTGAGAAAAGATGATCCAGATCTATTCTTGGCCTTCCTGAAGGACGTGAAGGAGGTGTATCGGTCCTAATCCCTTTCCACAAATCGACGAAGCAGCTTCTGGTTATTTTGACATCCAGGTAAGCCCCATGAACATTTTCCTTTTTTTTTTTTTTTTTTTTTCATTTTTTGTGGGGCGCGTATTCAACCGGCACCGATTATTTTTATTTTTAACTCACCTGGGACCATCGTGTACCTGAATGGCGGCTGTTGCGGCGGGGGTTCTGGCCGACTGTAACTCATGACGGGCCTGTGACCCCTAGGATTTGGTCCCATCCTGTTAGCAATCAAACGTTAATCGTGCAAAACTTGCGATTGGGTTGGTACATGTACAAAGAAAAATATGAATACAACAAACTAACTGTTAGACCATCGACGGTTTTTTGTACCTAATAATGAAATTTGACCTTGAAATTAGTTTGCGTAGGTAGGTAGGTAGGAATTAGTAGCTAATACCCCCTAAATGTGAGTAATAACATATCTAATGAACAAAATTCCATTAAGGAGTTCTTTTCCACTCTTATGATCAAGCTTGTGCTCATAATATTTATAAAATTAAAACATGAGTCATTCTCACACAGGACAGGAGATATTATATTAACATGTTTGACGGTTTCTTTGATGGCCTGATTACTCAGAGCTCGGGTAAGCAATCCAAAAATACCAACTACCATAAAACGGGGGTAATTTTTGAGATGCGAGCATCCAGACTACCAATCTTAATAATTCTGATTCCTACATCGCGGGGTGCGCCGCAGACGCATGACCAGAGTTGTAAGGTAATTATTACTTTTTCAATTAGGTACTTCTCTTAAATGCAATACAATTAGTTCAGTGCGTATGATTAGGTATGCCTACAAGCAAATACTGGGGTTTTAAGCTGGCAATTTCCTCCAAAGAAATTGCAATTATCATTACCATTCCTATAATGGGGATGGTTTGAAACAATCACTTATTCCAGTTACATGAAATGGTACCTAATGGTTTTTTCCAATTACTATTACTTGTTATTGGGGAAGTAATGGGTCTTTCTAATTACCCATTACAAAAAAGGTAATGGGAATACCCATTTCCATTACAGGAAAGTTTGACCACATGCACCCCGTGAGGGTAGGTATGTGTGTGTGCGCGCATATATATATATATATATATGATGTCATTTTCAGCAATGAGTCTAGGTTCAGCCTGCGGGGCCCAGATGGTCGTGAAAGAGAGTGGAGAAGGCCTGGAGAAAGGTTTGTTCCTGCCACAATGACTGGAAGAGAGCCCACCGTCCAAGCATTCGAGCGGCATATCTCAGTGACCTTCCATCATTAATGAGAGCTACAGTTTGTGCAACCATTTCCGGAGGGAAAGACATTTTTTTTTTTTTCTCTCTCTCTCTCTCTTAAAGTGATTAGTTTGAGAGGAAGGCACTCAATGTACAGGAAAACACTCGCCATTCCAGCCAAGAGGACTGCTGTGGAAGAGATGAACAACATAATCGCACTTTGGAAGATAACATGAAAGTAGGAGGCAGTGAAACATGATCTGAAAATTTTTCAGGAAACACAAAAAACGTTTCCCTGTACAGCACTCCATTTTAACTCTACGTTAGTTCCATTTCATTGCTTAAACTGGAGGCCTTTGAAATTGCTTTTAGCTTTGAAAATGGTCTGGGTTCCTCAAAATTCAAAATCAAAGTTTGGATTGAGCCGGTTTTGATGAAATTCGGGTAGTTTGACTTAGATGTGTTGCCATATTCCTTGAGTATCCTCTAAAATTTTATTACTCATGTCGGAAATCACATTTTTTTCGGTATTTATATGGTAAGAAGCTTGTAGGTTGCAAGAAAGACGACTGCATAGCAACAGCATATGTAGAAACCAGGCTTGTAGAAACATTTGAGAACTTCTTTATTTCACAAAACCCCGAAAAATGATAGAATATTGAGTAATTTAATATTAAACAGTAAAGGGAAAAGTAAAGAAAAAAAAGAAAGCGTTCATAGCGGGAAAATGGGTGAAACTGTACACCAGAACAAAAAGTCCAGTCATGCAGCATGACCCCTTAAGCGAATTTTTGAAGAAATCTTCGACATTTCAGTCGCTATTGATCGTGTAGAGAAATTTTAGTTTATGATTTTGATAGACAAACATGGAATCAAATTATTAAAAACAAGCACCTACTACCTACGTTTCAAACAGCATGGTTCTAGGATTGGTTATACAGGGACACTTCCATAAGAGTAGTTCAATCTGAATTTGGACAATGTTTCATGTAAATATTACCGATTTTTACAACTAGCGAACGCATTATTTCGATTTTTGAGTGATTTTTCAACTTTGAAATTTTTGAAAACTTGATACATATTCTTACCAGGAAATTTTAAGCTGATTCCGAATATACCACATATTAGTATGCTAAAAAAATTATTTCGCACAACAAACCGCAAAAAACAGGCTATTTTGAAATTTTTGACTACATTTTTGAAAATTTCAACCCGAAGATGTAATCCGATCATGCTCGCCAACAAACTTGAACTTTCGTTTTGTGTCCTTAACATTTTAAAATTTGTTTGAAGTTTCTAGCACAATTCTACGGACAGTTATCGTCTGGAATAACACATACATACATACATACATACATACATACATACATACATACATACATACATACATACATACATACATTAAAAAATGCGTTAAACTTCAGAATATGATTCAGAATAGCCTAAAACGGATTTCTGCATAAAATGTTTTCAAAAATTCACATTCTACAAATTTTGAGGCGAGAGCAATAGCTTAATTTTCTTCAAAAATTCGCTAGAACAGGCTATTTTGAAATTTGTGACTACATTTTTGAAAATTTCAACCCGAAGATGTAATCCGATCATGCTGACCAACGAACTTGAACTTTCATTTTGTGTCCTTAACATTTTAAAATTTTTTCGAAGTTTCTAGCACAATTCTAAGGTTCTACAGTTATCGTCTGGAATGACACATACATACATACATATATACATACATAAATACATACATACATAAAAAAATGCGTTAAACCTCAGAATATGATTCAGAATAGCCTGAAACGGATTTCTGCATAAAATGTTTTCAAAAATTCACATTCTACAAATTTTGAGGCGAGAGCAATAGCTTAATTTTCTTCAAAAATTCGCTAAAAGTGTATTTCGAAAAAATGTGGATTGATCCGGTTTTGAAACTACTCGCCTCAATTAATAGTGGCTGCCCTCTTTTATAAAACACCCGCCTATTATCCTCGACCCTTGACTTTTGGTTTATTATTTCCAATAATAAGCCTATGTGATCGTGTAGCAAAAGCGCACGCCTGGTACGCTTGGCAGGGGGTCACGGTGGGTGGTGAGGGTGGTAAGCGGGAGGTGGAGTGAGAGGAAGAACAGAGGTGGAAACTAGAAAAGAGACTGGCGAAAGCCCCAGAGCATGCTGGTTACTATAGCTGGCTATCTGATTCAGAAATAATAAACCTTTGTGAAATAATTTGCAGCGTTTTTGGTTAAGAAAGGAAATTAAAAGGGCCGTTCTCTCTCTCTTCCTGTGTACAGGCATACCTGACGGGGATGCGGGATTGCATCGGAGGGCAAGGTGGAGGTTGCGAAGGGCCTGGTCTTGTGAACGGCATCCTGCTTCTTGTTAATGTATCACGTATGGGTTAAGTGTCCTCCTCTGCTTCTTGTCATTTCCCAGCGTCACTGTACCCACACTCGATCTACAATGACGGACAAGGAATGGTTCTGAATACCTTCCTAATACCAATTGAAAAATTAAAGTACCTATTCACTACTAGAGCGTGTTTTATATTTATATATATATATAAAATATTACACATCCAATATATATTTTTTTAAAGCTTTTATTGCACCGAGTAATCTCATCAACAACATAAATCTGACTTACATTACTACAATACATTATTCAGAACCTAAGATGCATAACTTTGTCCCTTGTCTCTCGAACATGTCACATTCACTTCCTACACAAGCTCATGCGGTTTCAAACGCTTAAGGTGTCGAGTTAGATCTTGCACATCCAGGAGCTTTACAGCTTCCTCATTCACATGATCTTTTAGTCTGGCAAGATGAGCCGTTGCTCGCTTTTTGATCACCTGATCCACACTGTGAACTTGAAGATCACTTCCTCATTTCGGAAGTACCACGGCGCATCAGTGATACATCGTAGTACAGAATTCTGGAAACGTTGAATGATCCGTCTATTGGTTGGAGCTGTGCAGCCCCACAACTGCGCTCCATATATCCAAACTGGCTTGAGTACTTGATTGTAAAGAAGCAGCTTGTTACCAATGGTTATGGTGGATCGTCGGCCGATTAGCCAATACGTCCTTTTAAGTTTCAATGCGAGCTCTGTCCTCTTCTTTTTGACATGTTCCTTCCACCTGAGCTTGGCGTCTAGCGTCATGCCCAGGTATTTGGCTTCATTCGCATAAGGGATTGCCACGTTGTTGAGGAAAGCAGGGATGTAGTTAATCTTCCGGTTGGTAAAATCAACGTGCACCGACTTGGCCTCATTCAATTTGATCCTCCATTTTGTTATCCAAAGACTGATTTTGGAGATGGACTTACACATCTAATATGATATTGAAGGATACCTACTTAATTTCGGGTGTATAGCAACTGTACCGATCGGTGGCGATAGGAAGTGACGTTGTATGTGAACTGCACTCGATTACATTTCCCCTTTCCCAACGGACTATACTTACCAAATACGCCGGGTTGCGACATAATTACCAGCTTTTTTTCTGCAAATTTTCTGCAGAAAATTGAACCATCCATGCTTGATCTTCCGTTGATTTATGTACCTAAAAAAGGTTCTGTTTCGACATGATAAATATATGGAGAGTCCAGTGAAAAAACGATGATCATTCGACGGTCATCTAAATAAATCGGTCAAATTTCAAAAAATGTGCTGAAAAAATCACTAAAAACGGTTGAAATCGTTAAATTCATATTTTTTAGCAGAATATTGCACAAATAAATATTGTATTTATATTGCTATGAAATATAACATTAAAAAATGCATGTACAAAATTATGCTGCTTTTCATATTTCGAGAAAAACTAAATTTAAAGTTTCGTGCCTACTGGGGAAATAGTTTTCATTTTGATATTTGATTCAATTATTTTATTAAGATGTAGAGTTATTTCTGAGTGATTTTCATGATGAAAAAATAATTAAAACTCAATTTTAAATTCAGGAATGAATAAAAATGCCGTGTATGTACCCAAAATACCAGCTGAAAAACGATGAGATTCCATTTTTTACAGCTGTTGAAGGGAAAGAAATTCAAAGATTTGTGACAACTGGTGAAATTGGGTTCATTTTGACATATGGTTTAATAATTTTAATAACATTTTTATGGGTGTCAGTGGTTTCCATGATCGAAAAACCTTTTAAATCCAATCCTGAACCCTGAATGAATAAAAATGCCGTGTATACCCAACATGTTTTCATTTCAAAGATGCAGAAATAGAAATTATTGAAGTGAATCGAAAAAACTAAAAAAAAAAATAATAATAATAAATTGACCACGGTACCTACATAAATATATAAAATGCTGACTAGTAATACCAACAACACACAAAAGTACGAGTTGAAACTGACTCCATGAAAAATCACATAACGGGGTCTTAAAATAGATAGTTAAAATGCTCACCTACTTGCTACACTTCTATCTCTATCTCTATTATTTATTATTTCTAAGAATGAAACTCCGTCTGTCTGTTTGTCTGTCTGTCTGTCTATGCTATGCACGGCCAAACGGCTGAGTGGCGGAGGCTACGAATGGGGGAATCTTCTTGGGATTTCCCGAAAGGGTGTATAAGCGATTTCAAAATACAGTTTTGATTCCGCCGATCTGAATCCAAAATCGGATATCTACAAAAGTGACGGGAAGTAGGACAAAATGCAAGGGAAAGGGCGGCGAAGCGATTAAAATGAGAAGTTTATTGTGCCGTCCAGTGCGACGCAGGCCTTTTTTAACCTGAAGGGGTTCCGATGAAGTTTGTATTTGGAACCTCTTGAAGGAAGGAACCTTCCCAATTGAGATTTCAACAGAATGATAGAAGGGAAAAGGAGAGCCCTTCTACGCAGACAAAATCCCAGAGAAACATTGTTTCTCACGCCCCTTTATCTCGCTAAAATTTGGATGATAGTTGCGAGATGACGATTTGATCATCCCATATCAATTTCAACGTGATTGTATCATTAATAGCTACTGCGCATGCGCCTACGTGAAATCCTTGTAACGACCTTAATTTCCACTGTTTTTCATCCGATTTTGATGAAATTGTCAGAGAATGCGCAGGTTAGGTTGTAGATGGTCCCCTATCAGTTTCATTGTTGCCTAATCAATACTTCATTCGGCGAATGAGCAAACGTCAATTCCATCATGTTCCATCTTTTCACTCTCTAGTCGTTCGATTTCGCTTAAATTTTTATGATAGTTGGAAGAAGATGTTAGGAAAAAGGAGGTAGCTACGAGCCACACCCAATTTGGCAGACGTTTTTTGGTAAATGCCTACTATTTATTCGCATTCAGTTGTTTGGTAAATGCCTACTATTTATTCGCATTCAGTTGTTTTGTGTGTGATCAGTTGGTTTGTGTTGTGTTTGCCAAACTTGCTTCTCCGTGCAGCACACATCGAGGGATCCCCCACTCTTCTTTTCTGCCATCGAATACTCTCGATACTATCGATCCAGCCTCCCAACACATCGATTTGATTTTGAAATAAAACGACCTTCTGAGCGCCAAAATTGAAAAAGTTCCAGTCAGGCAGCATGATTGTATGAACGAATTTTTTCAAATTACCTATTGTATTGTGATATGTTAAATTGTATCGGAATTTGAGTACAAAGAGATTGTTAAAACCAGCAACAAACTGAATAAAATTCGGCGATTCAAAAAATATTTTTTGCAGTTTCTATAGATTTTTCAGCAAATATTAATTAAATTTAAGTACGTTTTCAGCATAATTTTGTGCAACCATTTTTTTATGTCCTAGATGATCGTTGGCGATTTCGTTTTGACTAAAACTCTGCTAACATTTTTAGAAAATAAAAGTTGGGCATGTAGATCAGAATGATGTGTATTGTTTGGTGGTCTGGATGCTCGCAAGCTCGCATCTCAAGAAGACATAACATCAAGTAGTCAATCCCTTAGTAAAAATGCAGATTAGTTGGGCATGTAGATCAGAATGATGTGTATTGTTTGGTGGTCTGGATGCTCGCAAGCTCGCATCTCAAGAAGACATGACATCAAGTAGTCAATCCCTTAGTAAAAATGCAGATTAGTTGGGCATGTAGATCAGAATGATGTGTATAGGTTGGTGGTCTGGATGCTCGCATCTCAAAAAGACATAACATCAAGTAGTCAATCACTTAGTAAAAATGCAGATTAGTTGGGCATGTAGATCAGAATTATGAGAATAGTTTGGTGATCTGGATGCTCACAAGCTCGCATCTCAAAACTACATAACATCAACTAGTCAATCCCTTAGTGAATATTCAAATCAGTTGTACATACAGGTCAGAATGACGTTTTAGAAGTACATTTTGGGAGTTTTACGAGCAAAAAAAATATACCAATTGGCCGGATTTGAACCCTCAACGTTAGTCTCACGAGAACGCAATCATAGCCATTGAGCTACACTTCGACTATCTCTCATGGAGACGATCACAATACTTCAATATTCAGTAGGAGGGAGATAAAAGTGGGAGACTAGCGCCGCTGCGCGGCGAAGGAGAGAACCGATTCTATCCCCTCCCTTTTCAGAACTTCTGACTGCATCGATGTGTTGGGAGGCTGGATCGAGAGTATCGAGAGTATTCGATGGCAGAAAAGAAGAGTGGGGGATCCCTCGATGTGTGCTGCACGGAGAAGCAAGTTGTGTGCCCGCCCCCCCACCATTGTAGGAGACACTCGACATACCTAATACACGTCGGACTCTTGGCGTGGGAATCAGAGATGAAACACAGTTTTGTGTGTAGAGTTATCACTCTTTTCAACTCTTTTGAAACGACGCCAGTTCGCTCTAGTGGAGGTTCGGAGAAGGTGGTATCAGTTGTTTTGTGTGTGATCAGTTGTTTTGTGTGTGATCACTTGTTTTGTTTCTCCTTGAAAACGATAAGGAAACGCAAAGTTGAAAATACCATTAGAAAGCTGATTAAATTTGCAAGTTTTCTTGAAATTTGACAGCTTCCAGCACGTTTTTTGGAAACCCAGTACCTACAAGAGTATTTTCAGAAACTTTTCTTCTTCCAATGTTTGAACTGCCATTGCGGTCCTTAAGAGTTCATTTTTTATTATTAATGTGCACCAGACATAAAGAAAATTTAACGCTGAATCCAAAAATGTGGTCAAAAGTTGAAAAAAGTTGTTGTAAAGTGGAAAACCGAGTGTTTTTATGGCAAAAAATGTGGTTTTCTCAACAACAACTAAAAAACTTTAAAAAATCATATCTCGGGAACAGATTGAGATAGAAACGTGCGGTTGGCCGCGTTCTACTCCATTTCCAGTCGTTTTACCCCAATTTATTTGTTACACCAAGTGAGAAACACCATCCATACCTACTTAGTAAATTGATATTTTTATAAATTCATATAAGGGTTGATCTATTGGCTTAAGAACACAACTTGTGTACAATACATTCAGCGATCATAACCTTAAGTACACGTTGGTATTACTGTGACTTACTACATCCTCCTACTATTTGAGCTTACCCGAAAGACGTGTGTAATTTTTCAACATAGATTTATCAATACGTAGTGTGTGGTGTATGTGTGTGTTGATGTAATTTCCGTGAAAGTACTTATAATTTGTGTGATGTGTTTTTCATTTTTGTGACTAGCTCATCGTTGTTTCGATGTTCACTCAAACACAATTATTTCCACGCAATTTAGTGGAGAATGATAATGGCATATCAATATTGTAGGTGATGATAAACATTGTAAAATTAGTTAGGTACCTACCTACCTATTTGAAATGCTTGTATGAAATGGCACGCTGGTTCGGGGGCGGTCAGTGTTTTTGGTGGTTAATGCATACATCTACAGGGTGTTAAAACAAATTTACTGTTGAATCTATATACATAAACGCTGCAAATTATTTCCCAAAGGTTTATTATTTTTTCAATTGAGTATGATCGTAGTTTTAGTTGGCTTGCTGACGTCATAAGGCCCGTCCAGACTCCTCGGCGTGTCCTATTTCGAGTTGCCACAACCTATACTTCTATAATTATATATACGCATGTTTATATTTCTCGATTTGAGCTCCCATCTATTCAAATAGTTATTGCCTTAATAATATCATTATCTAAGTACGTACGAAAAGTCGAGTGAATATGTTATTAAATATGCGTAGGAAAAGCATTGGTATACACACAAATATGACCTAGAAAAAAATATATATTCATGCCTCGAAGGAACGCCATACCCACCTCATGGTGCCGCGGTGTATTATATGGGTATAACACGTAAAAGTAATAAATATCCATTCTTCTATACCCCTCTGCTACGCCCCTGGTCATCCCAGACACCACAAGGTGCCGCGGCGCCTCCTCTCCCCCCCCCCCCCCCCCCCCCCCCCCCCCCCCTCACCACCAACCGTGACCCCCTGCCAAGCGTGCCAGGCGTGCGTCTAACACGTCTAACTTTCAAAGCCTCGAAAAAGACACTTTTTCGCCCGTTTTTGGCCCATAGCATCTATGCGAGTAAAGCGATCGGGATGGTTAAACGTTAGGACCAACTAGACCCCAAATGGAGTCTATGTGCGAAAGAACGGGTTTTTTAAGTCAATTCTTCGGCATTTTATGGCCCGGACGGCGGACGGACATTTAAAATTTGGATTCTACGCACCTTGAAACGTAAAGTGACAAAGTTTGAGGGGGGGTTATAAAAATGTTTTGCTGCACGATCACATAGGCTTATTATTGGAAATAATAAACCAAAAATCAATTGCTGTTCGTTAGTCTCGCTAAAACTCGAGAACGGCTGGACTGATTTGGCTAATTTTGGTTTTAAATTATTTGTGGAAGTCCAGAGAAGGTTTGAAAGGTTTAAAATTCCAAAGCTGCCCCATAGCCGGGGTGTTATAGGCGAGGAGGGGGGAATGTGGTATCTTTGTCATCACTGGACAAACTGGGGATTTGATTGTCGAGTATGTTAGGATTACTCCAATTCAAGTCAAAGACTGCTTTTTTTAAAATTCTCAAATCTGACCCACAATGGAGGGGGAGGGTGTGGGGAGTTAAAGCGTTTCGAACGTCACTGAACCAACTGGGGATCTGAGTTGTCGAACATGTTTGGAGTATTCTAACTTAAATCACAGGCTACTTGAAAATTTCCAAATCTAACCCTTAGATGGGGGTGTTTTAGGAGAACGGGGGGGGGGGGGGGGGAGAGAAAGAGAGAGAAATGGGGTATCTTTGTCAGCACTGAACGAATTGGGGATTTGATTGTCGAGTATGTTAGGATTACTCCAATTCAAGTCAAAGACTGCTTTTTTCAAAATTCTCAAATCTGACCCACAATGGTTGGAGAGGGGGTGGGTGGAGCTAAAGCGTTTCGAACGTCACTGAACCAACTGGGGATCTGAGTTGTCGAATATGTTTGGAGTATTCTAACTTAAATCACAGGCTACTTGAAAATTTCCAAATCTAACCCTTAGAAGGGGGTGTTTTAGGGGAAGGGGGGGGGGGGATAAATGGGGTATCTTTGTCATCACTAAACGAACTGGGGATTTGATTGTCGAATATGTTTGGATTACTCTAATTCAAATCAAAGAATACTTTTTTCAAATTTTTGAAATCTGACCCAGTGGGGATGTTAAAGCGTTTTGAATGTCACAGAACCAACTGGGGATCTAAGTGGGCGAATCTATAAGAATTACTTTTTTGTTTTAATTCATTTATTGGTTATATACAATTTGTAAATGTACCAGAACTAGGTAAAGAGTGTGTATGTTGGTGAATAGGTGAGATGGGGATGCTGAATGGGTATATCTTGAATTGTTGTCTGCATGGTTCGGAAATCCTTTTTGCTTCCGAGACTGCAAGGCAGCGGAAGCTTTGTTTTCACTTTCGAAATGGAAAAAAAATGTTGCTCCAAAATCAAAATTTCCACTCGCATTTTGCGTTTCAGAGCCTCCTGAACAAATTTGGTTCCGTGTCTGTCTGTCCGTCCACATTTCCTTGTAACAGCCATAGCTTCCACAATTTTGATCCGATTTTAACCAAATTTTCAGGGATCGTGCGGGTTAAGCTCTAGATGGTCCCCTATCAACTTCATCATGATCGAATCAACGGTAGCTTCTGCGCAGGCGCTAACGTGAATTCCTTGTGGCGGTCATAACTCGGTCAATGTTGAACGGATTTCGATCAGATTTTCAGGGATGATGTGGGTAAGGTCCCTTGAGGTCCCATAAGACAATCATCATAATTGCATTAGCGGTACGCTCTGCGCATGCGTGAACGAAATATTCTTGTTACGGTGCTTGCAACAGCCGTAATTTCCACAATTTTGATGCGATTTTCTTCAAATTTTTAGGGATCGTGCGGGTATAGCTCTACATGGTCCCCTATCAGTTCCGTCATGATCGAATAAACGGTAGCCTCTGCGCAGGCGCAAACAAAATTTTCTTGTTTCGGTCATAACTCAGGCAATTGTGAACGGATTTCGGTCAGATTTTCAGGGATGATGCGGGCAAGGTTTCTTGAGGTCCCGTATCACATTCTTCGCGATCATCAGCAGCGGTACGCTAGGCACATGCGCGAAAGTGATGTTTTTGTTACGGTCACAGCTTAGTTAATGAAATCCTGTAAATCAATTAAGAGCAGGCTGTGGTGTCGGCCATGTTTTCTACTCCCATAAGGAATCAACGTTATTTTCCCGACATCATAAATCCTCGAATCATGCACCGATTTCCATGATTTTTCTTTTAATCTTCAAATGAAACCAATCTTTAGCAATCCGTCGAGGCGTTTTTTGAGAAAATTGTCACTAGAAGCTGCAATTCATCAACAAAGTCACAGCTAAGAGGGTTACTCTATTCGGGTGATGATTGCTTTATTGGATGATGATTTATCGCAAATCTGCCCTGACGGATGTCTTCCTTAGATTTCACGCTTCAATTTAAGTGTTCAATCGACAAAATCGGTTCATTTTTCATGAAGTTCTGTGATCGGGAAACTGAATTTGCGATTCGATGGCTTTTCAAACTTCCGAAGCGAGGCGGGCGTCGAGGAAGTTCAGGGGTTTTACGCTAGATGCCACTAACTTCGACCACTCTTCCTGCCTGCGAACTGTGAATCGGGTCCCGTTTTTCCCAAAATCTAAGAACGGGTCACTAGGGCTTTTGATGAAACAGTCTGCCTTTCTTTGATGAAACAATGTGCCATCCCTTTGACAAAATGACATCCATTTTAGCGAATTTTTGAAGAAAATTAAGCTATTGCTCTCGCCTCAAAATTTGTAGAATGTGAATTTTTGAAAACATTTTATGCAGAAATCCGTTTCAGGCTATTCTGAATCATATTCTGAAGTTTAACGCATTTTTTTATGTATGTATGTATGTATGTATGTATGTATGTATATATGTATATATGTATGTATGTATGTATGTATGTGTCATTCCAGACGATAACTGTCCGTAGAATTGTGCTAGAAACTTCAAACAAATTTTAAAATGTTAAGGACACAAAACGAAAGTTCAAGTTCGTTGGCCAGCATGATCGGATTACATCTTCGGGTTGAGATTTTCAAAAATGTAGTCAAAAATTTCAAAATAGCCTGTTTTTTGCGATTTGTTGTGCGAAATAATTTTTTCAGCATACTAACATGTGGTATATTCGGAATCAGCGTAAAATTTCCTATAAGAATATGTATCAAGTTTTCAAAAATTTCAAAGTTAAAAAATCAGTCAAAAATCGATATAATGCCGTTCGCTAGTTGTAAATAGCGACTGAAATGTCGAAGATTTCTTCAAAAATTCGCTCATGGGGTCATGCTGCATGACTGGACTTTTTTTGACGGAACCTGTCCTTACTTTTTTATAATTTTTTTTTTCCTAATCGAGCTACCGTGCTGAAATATATATATAGATATAAAACAACGAACTTTGAGGGGTGTTTAAACAATTCGCGTTAGCAGTCGTACTTGGAAACAACTCGATGTGTGTGTAATTGCCCCGTAATAGAGAATTTCTCAATGTTCCACAGATCGTCAGATTCACATTCTTGCGAATTTTTACTATATTTTGTTCGTAGTTTTTGGGAAATATTTTCCGGGATTCATATTTATTACATCCTGCAATCGGCATACCTAATTCGAGTTGCACTCTGGACGGATTTTTGTTTTCTTGTTGGCTTCTATGTAATAAATATTTCGTTAGTCCGAGTTGTCATTAATTAGTACGAGTTGGGCTAATCCGATGACCCAGCCCTCTGCAGGTATCCACGCGGTCAATCGCGGATCGTTGACCGTATTTGTTGAGACCTAAGCGTTTTTGACAGTTCATAGGTAGGTACAGGTACCTACTATTTATTTGTGTGCCCGTATTCTGTACAATGGGGATTGCAGCCCAAGATTGACTGATACGAGAAATCTCACTATGGTCATGAAAAATAAGCTGTTAGAAAAACTCTAACTCAAGTACCTAAGTAAACAGACCCCAAAAGGCATCTATGTAATAAACATGTCATTAGTCCATTAGTGACGTCTTGAGCTAATCCGATTTAAGGGTGTGTTCAGTTTAACAAAAATCAGCATTTGAGTTATTGGTATTTGAGCGATTTTCCACAGAAAATTCAAATAGGTACACTAATAATTGAATAAGTATTAGGAAGTTTTAGATTCAAACAGATTTCTCAACTTCTATCACTCTCCGTTAGACCAATGTTTTGGTCATGTTTGGGATTTTACAGTGTACATGAACGAAAATTTAACACTATTTCCAACGGTATCCTCAATGTCAAAGTTGGAGAATAAATAAAGGGAGTTATGACCATTTCTATGGCACAATGTAATAACTCGAGAAATTCTTAAATGTGAAAATAAAAGAAGTTTGAAATAGACAAATCGGTTAATTAACACAAATCAAAAGTCAAATAATATATAATAGTTAATTAATACAAATCAAAAGTACATTGTAATTTCAATATTGAAGGTATCGTTGAAAAGAACATTTAATTCTCTAGAACCGTTACATATATAAAATTAACATTTTCAGACCAGCTTTTATTAGTTAAAAAAACGTCAGTTTACTCATACAAGATCTGAAATTTTTTTAATACCTATCAACGTTTTTTCTACCCCTTTTTTTCAGAAAGAAGGTTTTCTCATGAGCTTAGTTAGGTATGTGTCAACGAGGTTGGAAAGTGTTGCCATTTTATTCAGCGTGGATAAAACATGGAAGCCCGATGTCAAACTCATTTTTGTGAGACAAGACAAATCGGTGAAAAACGTCTATAGGGGCCATGAGGGCCGAGTCGGCTTCTCAGTTGGGCTCCGAGGGCGTTCGCCTCACCTAGGCCCCGTTATTTTTGGTAAGAGGCTTCGATGACCCACCCCTATCACCAGGTACCTTCAGGGTTGCTCATCACCCAGCTACCTCTACCGGATTTTCTTGTCACTCGCTCCTCTTGGCCAAACTTGGCTAGTTAAAGCTTTTCACGGCGAAGGACATGGCGCTGTTTTGGCAGCCCGCTCTTAAAAACTCCTTCAGTTTTGATCCGATTTAGACGAAATTTTCAGGGAACATGCGGACTACATCCTGGATGGTCCCATATTAAAATCAAAATTTTCCTTATTAATATCATTTATTATATGTACCATTCAGCTTCCAATTTCCCACCTTATTAATTCCCTGATGCCAGAACCGGTCGTTTCTAGTTTTTTGGAATTTAATGGTGACGTACTGTGAAGGTCACGAGGAAGCTCATGTGCCATTTCCTTGGCAGTGTATTTCCTCTTGCTTTTCTACATTTTTTCCTTCTTTCTTCTTTTCCAAAACACATTGAATTGCTTGAACAATTATGAGACTTCAGTAGGTACTTTTCGAAAAGGCTACCTCAAATATCTATCACACGTTTTTCCAAAAATTCGACTAAAGAAGAAATAACACACGGATTCAGAGAGTAAACTATGCTGTCAAAATTGAACGGTAAGTAGAGTTAAATTTTCAAGAGAATCAAAAAATAAGTTTCTTCTTCCATTACATTTCCAACAAGACATAATGATGTGCTCTAAATTTTCATATTCTCCACATGTGCTGCAGAGCGGAGAGGAGACAGCTTTGATTCGGTGCAGATATGCGTTACACAAGCCTACATTCATTCGAAGTCTTTCCAGTTTTTTTATTATTCTCCTGCCATAATTTTGCTGTATCTTCCAGAAAGGTTTAGTTATAACATTCGTTACGTTTTTGAAGTACCGATTGGAGGATGACCTTGAGTTTTGAATATTACTTTAACTTGGTCACAGGCTATTTGAAAATGTTCAAGTCAACCTGTGCAACGCACGGGTGAACCAGCTAGACAAAAATAATAATACCGTAGATTTTAGGTGAACAAAATTAATTATTTAATCGGCTGTTCTTATAGGGGATTCCACGCTGATTCCGCACCTATGTTCCTTCCTATAGGTACCTACCTCCCTAAAATAGTTTCTAAGCGCATTTAACCACGCAAAACCTAAAAGAAACACTTTTTTTCGTATCTATCAAAATTTAGCCTTTGAAGCCCAAGCAAAATTTAATTCTTCGGAAAGTTTTACAGAATTCTGCGTCAGATGGTCACAATAAATCAAAAATTTGAAGGAAAATATTGTTTTTAAAGTTTTCTTAGCCGGAATGCTGGTTTTCGAATTTTACAAGTCAACGGTAACATTTAAGTTTTCTGCGGTTATAAAAGTAGTAGAGAACTGATTCTGCATCGATTGATCACAAGAAATTGAACATGCAGCGTAAATTGAGGGTGCTATGTTTTTTAAAATTTTAATGAACCTACCTACATTAGTTTTCAACTTTCACCCTACACGAATTCCACTGAACCTAGACATTATTATTGATCTTCATTCTAGAGACCTTACTGAACATTTTACAGTAGATTTTATTTTCCTAAAATCTCCCTCAAGGACGTCGCAGAATTTTGAAAGTTTCAATTACTACGTACCTACATACTAGATGTTTTGGATATTGCTTGGGTGAAATGAAAAAATAAAAATAAACACATTTTTTAGGCCGTAGATATTACCGGGTCTTGATAGCGGACTGATAGCGAGATTTAGCAATATACTTTGGGCCTCATCTTCAGGATACCTATATAATAAATCTCTCAAGTTATTCACAGAAGAAACTGCACGCCTATACCCCCAAGAACAATGAGCTCCACTGACAAGAATTTCCTTACTTCTCAATCTAAGAGATAATTGATAGGTACTAACTACCAGTCAAAAACAACTGGTTGTCACAGTTGCACTATGATGAAAGAGGACCTATCTCTAACTATAAACCTACCTATAGCTACCCAAATAAGCACCAAATTAAAGCTCTGATGAGGCCACAAAGGCGAAAGTACTAAGCTAAATATACACTACCAAAGAGAAGCCTAACAAATCTCTCCCTCACAACTTACTACCTATATATATATATATATATATATATATATATATATATATATATATATATATATATACTTATTGATAGAATCAATTTCAATGAATCGATTGAAACCATCCGGATTGCTTCAAGTTCTTCCATTCGCACTCCCTAGATCTCGAGTTTAGATCATTTCCCTCCCTAGATCATTTTTGGCAGCTGGTTTGGCGTTGGATGGGATTCCAGGTGACTGGAAAACCAATCTACTCCGAACATTGCTCATTAAAAGCTCATTAGTAGGAGTGGTATCTCTCTGACGGGATGCTGTTACTCTCCTCTACCTTTTTATGAGGATTTAGGCCCCATTGCACCTAAATTCCTTATATGGTAGCAGAGCGTGGTTTGGATTATGCACGGCTAACGCCTAGTAGTCCAATCCACTATTTTTGGGGCGTTATGTTTCAGAAGAAACATGGCCCCGGGTTCCAGAAGGAATTCCCATTATCACTCTTTGGTATATAAATAATTTCATTGGTCTTTGACTTATAATTTCTCTCTTTTATTCCCCATTTATCTTTTATATTTTTTCAATTTTATGCCACCTGAGTATTGCTATATGTCAATTACCAGGTTAGAGCAAGCATTCAAGTCCCCATAGTTGGGTATATTAATTTACGTCCCCATAGTTGGGCATATTAATTTAAGTCCCCATAGTTGGGCATATTAATTTAAAGTCCCCAATGTTGGGCATATTAATTTATATATATATATTTTATTTTCCTAAGGTATAAGTCTCCATAGTTGAGCCTCCGTTTTGTCCCGATTGTTCAATGAATACTTCTTATGAAGATTCATTGATAATCCTGTTTTAATTTCTATTTCCCCCTCCACAATCGCCAATGCAGCTATTTATGAATGAATGAGCATCAGTTCTCAGCTATTAACTATTCCACCCAGTTAACATCCTTGATCTTCAATCAAGGATGTCTTTAAGGGGAGGAGTGTAACAGAGTTACCTCCTGTGAGGACCATCGAGGTCCCGTCAGGGTACCAGAGATAGCGCTGTCGGCGTTCCGTTGATGAAACAACGGGCGCCTCGGCCGTTCTCGATCATTTTTGGCAGCTGTTTTGGTGTTGGATGGGATTCCAGGTGACTGGAAAACCAATCTACTCCGAACATGGCTCATTAAAAGCTCATTAGTAGGAGTGGTATCTCTCTGACGGGATGCTGTTACTCTCCTCTACCTTTCTATGAGGATTTAGGCCCCCATTGCACCTCTGGGGGGGGGCACCTCCTTATATCTTCCTTATATCTTCCAGGGTGTGCCTGTGTCC
Organism: Adelphocoris suturalis; assembly: GCA_030762985.1. Classification (NCBI taxonomy): domain Eukaryota; kingdom Metazoa; phylum Arthropoda; class Insecta; order Hemiptera; family Miridae; genus Adelphocoris; species Adelphocoris suturalis. The sequence continues at coordinate 43,607,586 of CM061049.1, forward strand.
ACACAGTTATACGTAGATGATAATAAAGCGCAGGCACTATTTAATAATTCATAATTACCAGTATTCATCATTACTACCACAATTTTTGCAGAAGAGCTATCTAATACTGAAATATTCAACTATTGTATAGGTAATAATTTACAGTGTTTTTCATTAATTTTGGAGCCAACGTAAAAAACCCAAATTTGTCAAAATACGGAGTTGATTGTTTTTTATTCTAATTTTACAACCAATAGATAATGACAACCCCCCCCCCCCCCTCCAAAAATCAGTCGAAAGATCAAATATTCCAAAGTTTAAAAAAGTCTTTATTTCATAAACTTCCCTGAAACACCACAACGAGAGCTTATTAGTTATTTTTGGAGGCATTTCATAATATATTCATCTCAATACATAATCAGTAACAGTAAACCAAATGATAGTGATGAATTATTCTGCAGCATAGTTTCATTTAAAAAACTTTATTCAAAATCCAGATTTTTCCATTTACAGATAGAAGAAATGGTACTGCTGTAAGTTTTATCATAAAAACAAGGTAATTTTTACAGTAATGCTAATTCAGTATTGAAGAGCTTGGCCCCTACCTACGTCCCTACGTAGTGCAAAACAACCAATTGCGATAGAAATTTAGTTTTTTCGAGGCAATACTGCCGTGTACTAAAATTGGGAATGCGATTGGTCCTCAACTTCCAACAATTCACAATAAATCCTGCAGAATATATCTTCGTTTTAAATAACATTGTACTGGATCTTTGTACAGTCTTTGCCACGTGATAATTCCATTAGAGGTAAACCTAAATAAATAATGGAATGATATTACTCTGGAAAAGTATTCGGATCATTTCGTGAACTCCCATATCGTTTGCCTTGGCTCATCTATGTTAGACATGCCTACCTCGAGACTTTCCACATAAATATACACATTTTGAAATAAAAAAGTCGACAAATTCTACCGATACATGTTGAGATACCGATCAAATTTTGGCTAATACACCTTTTTTCCTAGTCAATGAGCCAAAATGAACTCCAATGCCCACGAGAAAATTCCCGAAAATTGAGCATGAGTCACCTAAAATTTCGTTTACCCCAACAATAAGAAGCTAGTTTCCTACTCCAATTTCGTTCAACTGAACGCTGATTCTTTGTGCCAGAAGCTCTTCAATAATGAATACACCGTTTTCATTAAGACTGAAGTGCTAGGAATTGGAAATCAATTTAAAATTAACTTTATAAAAATAACTGTGGATTGTAAAATCACAATTATTTATTCAAAAAACAATCGTAACTTCCTGCGTACATTAAACCACAAAACTGCTGCAAATATTGACAAATATTGACAAAAAATTGGTGTTCGAGTAATTTCATGATATATAATTATATATTCAATACAATGATACTTTTTGGAAACTATTGCTTGGAATGAATTTCATTACGACAAATAAATAGTGACAATTGTACTCTTGAAAAAAAAAGTTACGTTTTACCTTTATAAGAAAATTTAACGTCAATTTTAACGTATCAATAATACAGGAGCTGGTATACGGAACTCCAGCGGCTGTTGTTCTCTGCCTTCATTATTAAATTACACAACGAAATAGCTATCCCTTCTCAATGAAGAGAATTATTAAATTTCTTTACAACGGAAACAACAAATACCGTTGCAGCTTTTCTTTATCATATGATGAAAAAAACAATTACAAAGACGTGGAAACGTTCAACGTTATCCTCACACACTGCATATATTTCTCTTTTCAACAAAAATCCAGTTATTACATTTCTAAATCGAAGCAGAATCCCAAACTTAAGACCAATGAATTTAAACCAAATCATCAACACAAACAACAAAATATATGTACAAAAAGAATACAATAAACCAAAATCTGTACAGATGAAGATGGGAAATTCTCAATAATACTTTAAAGTTATATCAGGAGAAAGATGGAGATCGTTCGTAGAGCTACAGAATGCTGTAGTTAATATCATTGAGCTTTGAGTTATCAACATGAAAACAATTATTTTATTAAGGCGATGATTGCATTTAATTTTAATGAAAACAAACTATACTTATCGAACGTTTCATAAATGGGTTTTCTCTAAGGCGGAATTTCCTTTTCACTAGAAGTTTTTCCCCCGTAATTCTTCTCAAAAGGGGGGAAATATCGTTGTTAGTTACTTCTATTAGTACTTTTCTTATTTCTTCATTTTCAAACAAATAAGATAAAAATAACAGAGACCAGGTGGTGAGGATGAGATTTAGACGAGTTTCTTGGCCTCGAAGAAGCTCTTGAGGTGCTTCATCTGCCAGGCGCCCATGCAAACGAGGATGACTAGTTGGATGATCGACCACCAGAATACGCGTTGGTTGGTGGACTCTGAGGTGGATCTAAACCTTTCTTCGCGGTACTGAAAGCAATAAAAGGTTGAAAGGGTGAGTGCGGTGTGATTTTCAGTGATTGCTGAATGACTAGGAGTCAATGCATAGAACTGGATAGTGAACTGTCCATAAAGAACCGTATTGGCCACAGATCGAAATATAAAAATAAAATAGTTAGGTACATATAGGGTGTGGCAGAGAGGACGAACGGTTTGAAAAAAATCATAAAATAGTGAATTTTTACTCAATAACAAATTTATTGATGCAATCAGGTTCGCAAGAAAATAGCATTTGAGACAGTCAAGTGTGAAAAATCACATCAGGCATGTGGTGGCCGAAATTGTTGATGCAGTACTGGAGGCGTTCTTGGGCGTTCTCTCCAACATAGCTCTCTCAACTTGGGCGACTTCCCCGCGATTTGCATCCTTCAATTCGTCCAGAGTTCGGGGCTTGTTCTCGTATACTCTAGCCTTGGGGTGTTTCCATAAGAAAAAATCGAATATGGATAAATCTGGGGACCGAGGAGGCCAATGAACATCGCCAAAACTGGAAATAAGGCGACCAGGGAAGAGAGGGTAAATAACGTCCATTGATGCTCTGGCTGTGTGGGCGGTCGCTCCATCCTGCTGGAACCACACACGTCGGGGTGGAACACGTCACCGTCGTAATTCAGGGAAAAAGAAGTTGGTGATCACTTCAAAGTAGCCCTATGTTGGAGAGAGTCTACGCGAACTTCCAAGAACACCTCTAGCACCGCATCAACAATTTCGGCCACCACATGCCTGATGTGATTTTTCACACTTGACTGTCTCAAATGCTATTTCCTTGCGAACCTGATTGCATCAATAAATTTGTTTTTTAGTAAAAATTAACAATTTTATGATTTTTTTGAAAACCGTCCGTCCTCTCTGCCACACCATGTATAACTGCATAATTTAAAGAGAATCAGTTTTAACAATTAGGAGTGATCGTTATCTACTATCAGGCAGTGATCACGTCGAGCTCCCAGTTTTATAAATTATTGGCCAGTTTGAAGATTTTATTACCCTAATTTTTCTTGCTCTCGGTATTTTATTAGTCTCCGACATCCTAGTTGAAAAGTGTGCAACTCACCTGAGTCCCGATTATAGTGTAAATTCCTCATCGTCGGTGTACCCAGCGTCATCACACAAGTCGGAGCGCAACCCACGGTAAGGACACACTGGACCGTCCGCAGTCAGTAAAGTGAGTACGTCCATCTCGTTTAAGTCAGCCCATTTCGTTGAAGCCGCAAGTTGCGATCCACTGATATTAATAAAGCCATCGAATTAACTAACAGCCGAATTTTAAACGCTACTGAACTGGTATCTCGTAATCGTTATCGTTCGACTTATCACGGCAGCCATTTGTAGCTTTGTACCTCCACTTCACGTTCGGCGTGAATCCCACTATCTGCAGTCTTTCCGACCACGCAATACGGCTCTGCGTTGCGGGGTTGCCTAGTTGGTCCTCGTAGGGGATTTTAGTGACACCAGTTTGGTATGATGGGCGACAACAAAACGGTTTGCTCCAAGTGTTCGGAAAGATTGCTCCAAGAGGACAGCCTGCAATGCTCCTTCTGCGAAACCAATTTTCACTTTTCATGTGCTGGTAGAGATGAGAGGAGTTTCAGGATGATGACGCGAAGGGGAAAATCCGAATGGAAGTGTTTAAACTGTGTTACTAACACTCCTGAAAAGGAAAAAGGTTCTACTCATGTGAAAGATTCTTCCGAATTGAATCGAGCCCCCTCTTCTTCAGAGGCTAACATTGCTGATATCCTTTTTTCAAAATTGGAAGTTAAGATGAATGAAATGCAGCAGAGTTTGGCAACTACAGTTCGTGAAGCAGTTCGCACAGAGATCACAGATATCAAGCAACAGCTGTCAGCACTCGAAAACCGCGTTACTACACTAGAGGAAACTATAACGGAACACAATAAAAATAATACAAAAATCCAGTCTGATGTCACCAAGTTGTCCACTGATCTGAGTTCTATCAAGACTAATATGGAAACACGCCTAGTGGAACTGGAAACTAAGGATTCAGCTCCTACTCAAAATCCCCCCGTGATTGTTGATGATCAGTCTATACTAGAGCGGTCTGTCTCTGAAATGAGGGAGCGCCAAATAAGGGCTTGTAACTTGCTGTTTCATAGAGTCGCTGAATCGTCAAAGGAATCGCCCATTGCTCGTGCTGATGATGACAATAACTTTGTGAGGGAAGCGATGGTTTACTTTTCGGTGGATTTTAATGAGTCAGTCCTGAATGTTGGTCGGATAGGAGCATTTGATCCGGTGGGTCAACGCCCAATCATCGTCAGGATGAAGGAGCCAGCTCTGGTTTCTAAGATTCTAAACCAGAACCGTACAGCAAATCCTCGCGAATACAATGTTACCCAGGACCGCACAAAGCAAGAACGTGCATATTTAAATCGTGTAAGAACTGAGCTGGAACAACGTACTCAAGCTGGTGAGAAAGACCTCACGATTAAATATGAATTCGGCAGACCCGTAGTGAAGCCAATGCCTAAAACTAATCAGAACAAGGGGCCAAAAAACTGATCAACCTTACGGCGTTCTATCAGAACGTCCGGGGTTTAAATACTAAGTTGTCAACTATTCGTTCATTAGCCCCTTCTCTAGGATATGATATTTTGCTGTTTACTGAAACTTGGCTGCACGAGGACCTCCAATCCGGTGAACTTGGGCTGACAGGATATACAATCTTCAGGAGTGACCGCTCCATTGCAAATTCCTCTAAACAGTGTGGTGGTGGAGTTTTGATTGGGGTACTGGCTCGGCACCGCTCTGTGGCTTGGACGCTTCACTTTGATAATGTTGAGCACATTTTCGTTTTACTGCCCGATTATAGGCTTGTTATCGGTTGCATTTATTTGCCTGGGGATTGTTCAGTGGTGAATTTCTCACGCTTTCTTGAAGAGCTGGAACTGATAAATAGCGCTTATCCGGAGTATTCATTTTACATAAGTGGTGACTTTAATCTGCCCGGGCTTGAGTGGGATGCTGATGGTGGGGCCTGCCAGTTTCAGCGGTGTGTATCATCTATGGCAGCTCTGAAGGCCAATGTCGTCCTGGAGATGATGGAATTATTCGAATTTCGTCAATTTAACACACTCAGTAACCCAGCGGGAAATACGCTTGACCTTTGCTTCTCTAGTTTGGACTCCATCACTCTCCATCGGGCACCTCCGTTGCTTCCTTTGGATGCGCACCATCCTCCCTTTGAATGCGTTTTCTCTGTGACGCCTGTCAGCAGTGAATTTTTTTCCCCTGACCAGTTCCAATTTAATTTCAAGAAAGCAGACTACGAAGGAATGAATAAATACTTCTCCGAAATGAATTGGGATTTCTGTATGAGCCTCCCACTGGAGCAGGCGGTGGCTGAACTGTATGGCAGACTGGGACATGCTATTGAGAGGTTTGTCCCGCGTATAGGAGGAGTAAATCGAGCGTTTCCCAAATGGTTTACGGCTGACTTGAAAGCCCTTGTGAAACGAAAAAACCACGCACATGCCCGTTGGAAATGTACACGTATCCCGGATGACTATGATTTCTTCTCTCAACTACGAGCTGAGTGCAAGACGCAATCTGAAATTGCTTACTCGAATTATATTTCTGGAGTTGAGGCATCTGTCCCACACAACATCAAACATTTTTTCAACTATGTCAATTACACTAAGGGTTCATCCGCAATGCCATCTGTGCTTCATCTTGGCTCGAGGTCTGCGAGTACTCCTTCTGAGATGGCGGAACTGTTTAGGGAGCATTTTTCGTTGGTCTTCGATCCTGCGTCGGCCTCTGGAGCCGGTGTCGTCGCCGGAACTTCCACTGCCTTCTCTATTGGTTCAATATGCATTACAGAGGACTTGGTCGTTAAAGAGCTGCTTGCTTTGGATCCGACTAAGGGCATGGGTCCAGATGGAGTACCTCCTGCAATGTTGAGGGCTTGTGCTGAGGCTCTGTCCCCTGCAGTTACGATATTGTTTCGGAGGTCGGTGGAGCTGGGCATTGTTCCCTGCTTGTGGAAGAGCTCGTTTATAACCCCTATCCCGAAATCATCAGAGAAGTCAAGGGTGGACCAATATCGTCCGGTATGTAGCCTCAGTACTATGCCTAAGGTTCTTGAGAAAATAATGGTGGACCAAATAACTCCGTTGGTTCGACCTTTCCTCTCAGCCGCCCAACACGGATTCGTCTCAGGCCGATCGTGTACAACGAACCTTCTCACACTGGAGCATGAAGTGATGGAAGCATTTGAGGAGGGTGTTCAGGTTGATTGTATCCACACTGACTTTGCCAAGGCCTTCGATCGTGTTTCACACGCTATATTGATCGCTAAGCTGGAGATTTTTGGGTTTTGGGGTTCGCTGTTGGCTTGGTTCAGAAGCTATCTTAAGGACCGTTCCCTCACAGTTAAATTGAAGAGTGCGCATTCTACACCTTTCTTGGCCACCTCCGGTGTTCCTCAGGGATCTCATCTGGGTCCACTGATGTTTCTCATCTTCATTAACGATATACAGCGAGTATTCGAGGGTGGGGTCCAGTTTCTGTTATTCGCCGATGACCTTAAGATTTTTAAGAGGGTTGGAGCGTTGGGGGACTGCGATGGACTTCAGGGAGCTTTGACGGCAGTGGATGCATGGTGTCTTTCTAACGAGCTCTTTTTCAATACGGCAAAGTGCTCGGTGATTTCATTTACTCGTTCCCGGAATCCTATAGTGTTCAGCTACTCTTTGGCGGGCAAGACGTTGGATCGGAAGAGTGTCGTTAAGGATTTGGGGGTCCTTCTTGATGCCAGTTTCACGTTCTCTCAGCACATAGATTCACTCTGTTCGCGAGGGATGAGGATGTTGGGCTACCTGAAGAGGAATACTCGTGAATTCTCTGACACGGAGGCCATAAAATTTTTGTATGTCTCCCTTCTGCGACCTATTCTAGAATTTTCCCCAACAGTATGGCTGCCAATTTATAATACTGCTAAGGGGCAAATAGAGCGCATCCAGCGTAAATTCCTGAGATATCTGTCCTTTAAGGCAGGTCACGACTGGGAAGATTTCCATTATGACGGATCTTTGGTCGAGTTCTGCCTCTCAACACTGGAGCAACGGAGAACGGAGGCTGACATGCTCTTCCTGTTTAAACTCGTACGCAGCAGGATCGACTGCCCGCACCTGCTGTCCTTGCTAAATTTCAACGCCCCTCAGTACGCGACCAGATCTTCGCAAACTTTTTACATCCGCACATCTTCTACGAACTACTTGAGAAATGACCCGATGCGGAGAATCCAAGAGACGTTCAACCGGCTATCTTACCCAGACATCCTCGCTACGGACATCTTCAGTTCATCTGAGGGAGAATTTAGGTCAGGCATTAGAAGATGCTTATCCATGGCCCAAGCCTAGAGTGTCGGCAATATTGTTTTTGTATTCGCGAGTTTGCCAAATTGAACTGTGATCAGATCACTGCAGGATTTTCCTTCTGTTTTTGTTATATATTATCTACCAACCTTCTTATTGTTATTGAAATTGGGCGTAGCCCGTGTTATTTTCTAAATAAATAGATAAATAAATAAATAACAATAGTGCTCATCATCAGAAGAGAACACAAATAGAAACAAGGTACAGGATGAACTCTGCTTAGAGTGAAAGGAATGGAATTAGATGGAAGATGATGAGACAGAGAGACTGGAAGATGAGACTGTGGGTTTATGTACATCTTTTTAAAAACAGCTGATTGGGGGGGGGGGGGGGGGGGGGGGTGTCTAGACCATGATTCTTCGTGATTCGTTTCTAGACGTCCCAAGGGATTATTCCAAGCTTCAGCTTCATAGATTGGCTTGATTCACTCTGCTTAGAGTGAAAGGAATGGAATTGGATGGAAGATGAGACACAGGGACTGGAAGATGAGACTGTGGGGTTATGTAAATCTTTTTAAAAAACAGCTGATTGGGGGTGGGGGGGTGTCTAGACTTCATGATTCGTTTCTAGACGTCCCAAGCCGTTGGCCTCTATTCCAAGTTTCAGCTTCATAGATTGAATAGTAAAGAACAGCTCCGGATCTCACAAAGCTGACCTTGAGCTCCAATAGCTCAAGAAGCTGATTTGAGACAATGCTGCTGACATTCCCATTGTTTCGATTTCCATTAGCAATCGTTGCGTCCGTGTTTACAGTACTAACATCGACAATGAATCACTGCATGGATTGATTTGAAAAATTGACACTGCCGCTATTTTGAAATTTTATGTCTTTGCTATGGCACATAAACTAAAAAAACGTCACGGAAAATTGCTCACGAAAATATTTTGATGATTTCCGCTTACAACCGAGTTGTTGCTAGGGAAATGGTACTTCGTCGTTTTTCATCCCACAAAATTCGTTGACCATTCGTTCGAAAGCTCTCGATTTATCCAACCATATTATGTTAACTACTGCGAAGTGCGTGGCCAACAAGCTGAGTTATGAGCAAGGTTATTTGAATAATTGTGTACACTCAGGTGATCATTCTCAATAATTGATATTGTGAACATGATTGCCACCGCTTGTTAATTTCTGATGATTTCATTGAGCTGGTGTTTCGATGATTTGATTCATAGCAGGTGATACGAATATTGTGAGAACGGTTTGATTTGTGAAGCGGTGGTTAAATCATTTCAATAGGTAATTTCTATGCTTTACACTCTAGGAAGCTGTAATTTCGTATGTAGCCTCTTCAGGACATTTATTTGACGATGCACAGGGTCCGGATCAGCTGAGTGGCTCTTAGAGCTTGCATACGAGACATAAAATGTCCCAATGTGTTGAAGACTCGTATGTAAGCGTTTCGTCTTTACTTTCTTATGATTGTCACGTACAACAAAGCCGTTTATGTTCATGTTAATCCTAACATTCATTCAATACAAGACAATTCAGTTGGTAATCATAATAATGATAGTTGATTTCTTTTGATTTTCACGTACAACCAAGCCGTGCTGGGGAAATGAAACGTCTTTAGTTTTCACCGACAAAAATCGTTCTCCATTCGTTGGAAATTAATTAATTTTTTGCTTATTAAGTAACACCTAAATACAAATATTGTGAGAACGGTTTGATTTGTGAAGCGGTGGTTAAATCATTTTAATAGGTAATTTCTATACTTTACACTCTAGGAAGCTGTAATTTCGTATGTAGCCTCTTTAGGACATTTACTTGACGATGCCCAGGGTCCGGATCAGCTGAGTGGCTCTTAGAGCTTGCATACGAGTCTGCAACACATACTTGTCTTCAACTAAAGACATAAAATGTCCCAATGTGTTGCAGACTCGTATGCAAGCGTTTCTTTGCCTTATGTCTTTACTTTGGCACATAAACGAAAAAAGCCTTAAAAAAAACGTTACGGTTGGTTTTCTGATTTGCATTCCCCGGTGCGACTGACTGGACTGCTGGAAATTGTAATACCCAGACAGTCCAGATCTCTTCCACGCCACATTGGATTACATCAGGGTCATAATGGATAACATCAGTGTTAACAATTAGTGTGTAAAAGATTAATGTTTCCAACGAAATTTTTGTAAGCAGATCACACACCAAATCAGAAATGTGCCAGTAGATCACACTCCGAACCAGTAACACAACAGTCGAGCGCAGACCGAACTGGCACCAACTACTTATATAAGATTTTTTACGGACTGTTTAAATTGTCCATTCTTTTTTTTTTCATTATTCAATTACCCTGCCAATTTCATCATAGTAGAACCAATAGTAGCATGTATGCACAACCTACCAAGGTATTATTATATTTGTTGATGGTACAAGTGAGAGACACATTTCACACACAACTTGGCAGATTTTTATTCTTTTATTCCCCAATAGAGACGAGTAGGAGCCATTTGATACAACTATCGGGGAGCTGTACTTTTAAATTACCCATACAAGAATTATACTATTTTAAAGTAATAATCACTACTCTGTGACCTGGAACCATTCTGAAAATACCAGATAACCCACAAAATGAAAATGTATATCAAAATCATTCTCAGCTTCAACATTAAAACTTGAAGATGGCCCTTACTCTCTGATAGTTCTGCTCCTTTGTGATGGCTTCAACTTGATCCAGCAGCTGTCTGATTCTTAGCTGTAAGTTACCCAATTTTTCTTTTTGGGCAACATTAGCGTAGTCGATGGTATGCTCCCCAACTTGAATGTTCAAATGGACTCTCTGGGAACAAAAACCAAACAATAATCAAGAATAGGAAGGTACAACAAAGGCAAAGAGAGAGATGGACAAAGGAATATAGAATCAGTCGACAAAATAAAATTAATGAAGACGCAGAAGTACCGTTTTTTCCCCCTTAATAAAAGTTGGTAGTCCAAAGGTGAATTCTATGATAAGAGTAATCATGGTTGGGAAGGTTAAGAACCAATGCAATTTCGAGGAGACTGGAGAACAATTGGTTCTTCATACCAATCACAAAATTGTTCAACTTGACTTTTTTCTTGTTTTCATTTTTTTCCTTGAAAAGAGAACTTATACAGATTGCTTACTGCAATATGGCTACACCCAAAAGCAAAACAAATAGACATACCTAATTTTATTCTAAAAATTTGAGAAAAAGGTCGTTTGAAAATGGGAAAAACTGGGATTTTAGAGCCTAATTATCATCAAACAATCTTTGTAATGAGCAAGTGCACTGCTGACAACATTGAAACACTGAGCACTGCCCAGCACTTATCTGTCATTGGTATTTGAACTATGAGTATCCATAATGCTTGATCGACCCCCAAGGAGCCAGTGAAACTTGAAATAAAAAAGTTCCAGTCATGCAGCATGATCGTATGAGCGAATTTTCATAAATGGTCGTATTACATTTATGTTAAATTCTGTTGAAATTTGAGCACTTAGGGGACAAATAAAAATTTTATTATACATTTTATAGCAAACTAACTTTTTGTCAGTAATATTCCAATGAACAAACAATTTTGTGGATTTTTACAATTTTTTCAAGTGTTCCTATCAACTTTTAGCTTATTTTAATGAAATTCAAGTACATCTTTCAGTGCAATTTTGTGCTTAAATTTTTAGATGTCCTAGTTCATGTTCGATTAATTTTTTTCGAGTAGCATTCTGCTAAAAAATAGAAATTTGTTAATTTTTAGCGGTTTTTTGCCTTTTTTAGTGATTTTTTAAGTACATTTTTTGAATTTTGACCAATTTAATGTGCTCAAAAAGTGTTGTCCAACGAACTCATCCTTTCTTTTGAAATGCTTGATTTTTTGGCGAAAGAACGAAGTTTTTATCTCAATTCTATCGAGAGTTATCGTCTGGAATGACACATACATATATATACTTATATATATATATACATATAAAAAAGCGTTAAAATCCAGGAATCATTTCAGAATGCCTCAAAACAGATTTCGATGAAGAAAATTTTTGAAAATTTTTATTTTAAAATTTTTGGAGCCATTGCAATAGCTTTATTTTCTAAGAAAATTCGCTAAAATGAAGTATTCACTTGGATGTTCAGGCTAAAGGATGAACTAATCCTGTCATATGTGCGACTGTAGAATTTAGCTTTTAGAACAAATGTAAGTGCAACTTTCCATGAGGAAATTTTCCTTGGCGCATGCTCAACATTTCAGAGAGGTTAACTGTGGTCATCGTTAGCCGTGGAAATGAGACACCCCCCCACCCTTCCCTGAGTGTAGAAACGAGATTTATACAGGGTGGCAGGGGATAAGTGACGAAAAATTTTTTGTGTTAGTCTGCATCAAAAATGTAGTAAAATGCCGGTAACCGCATATTTTTATCTCAATCCGTACTCAAGATAATATAAATTTTATAGGGTTTTTTTTTTTTTTCCAAGAAAACCGCATTTTTTCCTTTTAACCTCAAATTTCTCCACTATGCCTCATTTAATTATAACTTTTGACCTCATTTTTGGAATCATCATTGAATTTTCAATAAGAATAGTGTACTTGCGTTCTAAAAAGTACCATCCGAAGGCCTTCACATCAGCTCAAACATTGACGATTTTGAAAAAATAAAATTTCTGAAAATCGTTAAAACTTTACTACTCTTCCAAAAAAAATCTTGAAAACTGGCAAATCTCATGAAAACTGTTTCATCTAATACTCTTTCCAACGGTATAATCAATTTTACTTTGTTATTTAGGGGAGAAAATTATGTTTTAATGTTAAAAAATGTGGGTTTTTCAATGAAATTGTTGGTTTTCTCGAAAGATGACCCTCTATGAACCTAGGAGTATGGGGTCGGTTTCTATGTATTTTTTCTCGCTGGATCGAATGGAAACGCTTGCAGATCTCTCCAACTACGTTATAATCTAGTTTTACACTTTAATTAACTAGTTTTACCCCATTTCACACGTAAATTTAAGCATAACAAACAAACATTTGCGAGTTTAAGTGTAAAACTCGGTTATAACGGAGTTGGAGAGATCAACAAATGTTACCATTCGATACAGCGTGAAAAAATACATAGAAACCGACCCCATACTCGTAGGTTCATGGAAACCAACAATTTCATTGAAAACCCCACATTTTTTAACATTAAAACATAATATTCTCTCCTAACTAACAAAATAAAAGAAAAATTGATTATTGGAAAGAGTATTAGATGAAGCAGTTTTCATGAGATTTGCCAGTTTCCAGGATTCTTTTCGGAAGAGTAGTAAAGTTTTAAAGATATTCAGAAATATCATTATTTCAAAATCGTTAATGTCTGAGCTGATGTGAAGGCCTTCGGATGGTACTTTTTAAGAACCCAAGTACATTATCCTTATAGAGAATTTAATGCTGATACCGAAAATGAGGTCGAATGTTAAAATTAAATTAGGCAAAGTGGAGAAATTTGAGTTTAAAATGAAAAAACACGGTATTCCTGAAAAAACCTTTAAAAAATCATATGCGGTTTGGAGGGATTTTACTACATTTTTTATGCAGATTAACAGAAAAAATTGTTCGTCACTTATCCCCGCCACCCTGTTATCTGTCGTCATATGGCAAAATGTCATATGTCAGTTTTTTGGTGAAATCGAGTTCTTCATTGTTTTTGAATCCTCACATCAAGGCCCTACTGTTAAATTATTATAACCCTACAAAATTTAGTTCCAGAGATATGAGATGTGGCACTAAGTCTTAGGTAAAAAAAATAATGAAACACAAGATTAAAAAATGTCACATGTCAACTAGTATGTGGTTCTGCTATCTGTGCAGAAGGTTTTCTTTCCTGAACAGGATGGCAAAATGTCATAAGTAGACCAAAATCCAAGATCTGACAAAAACAGGATCTTTTGTCAATTCAAGTTGCCAATATGTCACATGTCAGGATATTTTTCAGGGATTCTGAAAATACCGCCTCTGGTAGTGATATGGGGGGTTAATCTGAGCGCCATTTCATTCCCACGTAAACTACCTAAATAACTGCAAAAAGCCATTTCAGTTAAACGTAAAAGCCGAGTTATCATAGGATAGAGCAACTTTAAATTTGCTCCCCTGTAAAATTTAAAAGAGTGGTATATGACATTTTGCCACCAGACGACAGATATCTCCTGATGCAGTTATGGGAAAAATTTTAAAAAATCATTTCATTGGGGAATCATACATTTTGAATGTGCTTAGGAGGTCAGAGGTAGTAGGGTCGGACCGCATATGATTCAGTTCTTGTTTGAGTACCTTTTTCGCAAGATAGTCCACTCTTTCGTTACCCACGATGGCTGTACAGTTCTGTGTATGAGAGAGTTTGTGTGTTCAATCTGATATACAGCAAAGATGTATAAGCAGACAAACAGCACCATCCAACATGGAGGTAACAGGTGCAAATTAAATCAGGGGAGGAAACATAAGTCACCTAGTCCCGTTAAATTTAACAAAAATCTAGCAGAAGTGTTTCTGTTCAAATGCTTATTCACGTAATAATCTCTTACAAGTTGAGTTCCTCCAATCCATTTTGTGCTGTTGGAATACATGCAGATCACGTGTTCCCCTGGAGTGTGGGAAGTAAAGGAAATCCTTCCCTCGGCACTGTAAACCTGGAACAAGGAAATTTTAATTGAGAACTTAAAAGAAAGAAGGATGCAAATCGATTATCGATATTTTGACATAAATCTTCTGATTTTTTCTGATTCGCCGATATTTGTTTTTGTCATATCAAAATATACTGATTAATCAGTTTAATTATCTACTTGGAGAAAATTAGTGAAACTTTTGAAGCAAAGATTAAAAAAGATTACCTAAAATGGAATGAAGAGCAAAACAATAACAACCAAGACACTGATATTCACTCTTCTCTGCTCCACGTGCTTTAGGCATAGTTACTGTTAACACATTCGGACGTCATCTTTTTCTACTACTGCTATCTGTGCCCTCCGAAAGATTGTTCTCGAAAGCAGGAAGTTTAATATTTCATCTATATTCTCTTATTCAACTTCTATAGTTTGGTAGACTTTTTTCTAGTTGTTATTCTCAATAAATAAATTCAACTCACTTTGTCAGTTCATACACAATAATATTTATTTGTTAATTTTTTCAAGTTAGTATTTTCAAATCACCTGTCATAATTAATATGAAATACTTTGCTATCAATGTTGCATCCCTAATAAGAAGTGGAATATGAAGAAGTTCGATACTGTACCATATATTTATGTCCATACATAATTCTTTTATCATTATGATTCAGGAAGTATAAAGTATTGGGCGTTATTACATTTTTATTACTTATGGCATGAGGAACAATTGAAAATGTGCGTTGCTTTTTGGAAACTGAAAATTTAGTTGGTTTATAATGTTATATTATTATGCTATGAGTTATTTAAACAACTTACTGCTAAATGATAATATCGTGCAGTAATAAAAGCGATTGATGGCCTGTGACTTCTGGTTGGGGTTAGTCAGCCCAAGCGAAATCAAGCATAACTACTCACTAAGAATTCATTATTTTGCATCACAATCGAAAATTTTCAATTTTTCTTCGCCTTATTTCAAGATTTCTAAAAAAGCATGGACAGCATGTAACAGGTTCTCGTTAGTACACCATTTCCGCACATCGAATTTACATACATTTTGAGGGGGGGGGGAAAGATTATCAATTCAGGATGGGGAAATTTTTCATATCAGTAACAAACTATGTGAGAAGAATCAATGCAATCGACCGGGAGTTACTCCCGTAGGATCAGAACTGCCAGGGTAAACAGCAGTACTTGTAAACAAGCGATTGCGGTTCACTACCCACTGGTCAAGAATTGGCCTCGTTAACCGCTTACTCCCGCTCACATGATCCCCCCCTCCGCTCCCCTTGATAGATCCTAGTCAGTTTTACTGCTTAATGGATACAGTTCAGGTCGCGGGTCACTCGTAACCACTCAGTATCCAAACATCTATGCTGTCATTCAAGTTCTCAAGGAAGTGCAAGTGGATGTCTAAGCGAAGCTGTGATCCATCGAAAATGGAGACGTTCATCAACCAAGAAAAGTACTTGACAAGAGCAAAAAGTGACTTGAAAAATATATTAGACGGCAGCTGAACAGAGAGATTTCAACATACAAATTCTTGAAAAAGGTCTCCTACAAGCTGCAACCTCACTTCGAGGATGAAGGTTTAAATGAGGCAGTATGGGCAAAACAATGAACAGGGTTTCTTCGTGGTTTATATTTCGACAAAACTCACCTCGAGACACTGGTTTTAGGTGTTATTCTTTATTTTTTTCATGTTGACCACTTCCCAAATCGAGAGGCATTTTAAACGATTTTCGAATGACACGATGCGGCCCACAAATTGTTAACCACACCTTCCCTATTTGAAGACATTCCTAAGTCTGTTAAAGTGGGAAGGAAAATTCGAGGGGGTTAACTTTAGGCAGGAGTAGAAAGCAACTATCGCACTTCTGGAGTAAACAGCAACGCTCCCCTTCTCCCGGTTCCTCGCTTTGCATGCAGCAGAAAACTGCGGGAGTAAACGATAAACTTTTTTCGGACATGGGAGTTTTTTGGGGGCTCATACTCGACCATCAAATTCATGGCTAGCCTAGGTCATGGCTAACCTTCTCAACAGGTGGATGATGAAGGGTGTTCGTCAAGAGTCTACTTTTACATCAGAGCTCCTCCTGCCATAAGGCCTATGGAAATGCCTGTTTCTTGCGGGAAACACTCGCTAGTACCTGAGGGAAGTCACAGAAAGCATTGGAGTCGATTCTGTATGGTTTCCAGCTTTCTGCCAAGGCAGACTTTTCCCACGCTATTTCCTTGTTTCTTGAAGATTATGCGCATTAACTAAATTTATTCACCAGAAATGCCTACAAGCTAGCAATACGGCAAATTGAGATAATAGTACCCGTGAGTAACGAAAAAAAAGAAATGCTTAGCAAGTTGAGTAGGTCCCTGGTGCTAAGATCACCGTCTCCAGGTGGATGAAGAGCACGCTTTGTCACGGCCCAAAGATGACCCAAAACTACAAATTCTGCAAAGTATTTAGCGCGATGTTCAAACTTGAATCACTTTTGAGCCTGTTCAGAAAACAAGTGGTCATGCTGGTTGGACCCACACGTATTAATACCTCACTGAGCGTACTAATGAAATTTAGAACATTTTAATAGTAAGTCTATTGTTCTGAGTGATCCAAAGTCATAAATATTTCAGAAACTGTCACATACCCAATAAGCTAGTTAAAATATTCAGTGATTAGACACTTACTCGGGATAAAATAGGTTTCATGTCCGGGTCTCTGACATCCACATGCATGCCGACCCCTTGCGAAGACTGCATGAAGCCTCCCGTCCGCGGGTCATGAATTTCCACTTTGTAATTCACTGGAAAATTATAACACAATTATATCGCATTAATGGATGGAGTAAACTCAAAACGAATTAAAAAGTGTATCTTAAAACTCTAAAAACATTTCTAATGTGGGGTTCAAAATAAGAATGGTGAGCCCCAAATACATACTTAATACATATTAACTTAATGAAATGGCTCTACAAGGAAAAATCAAATTTTTCTCCTAGTTTGGCAAAGGCATAAGCCGAAATATAAAAATTAATTTCATGTCGTCTATTATTGTTTTCCTTTAAAAATTGTTGAAATTTTCGTAAATTATCATACTATATTATGTTACATTGTTTTGAAAATCAAGGACTTTGAGGGAAAAGAAATTGTTAACTACCAATTTTATGGCAAAAAACTCGTTCTAAACATCTAATATTCTGTGATTCAAAAAAAGATTTTGGATTT
The DNA here is from genome assembly GCA_030762985.1 of Adelphocoris suturalis. NCBI lineage: Eukaryota > Metazoa > Arthropoda > Insecta > Hemiptera > Miridae > Adelphocoris > Adelphocoris suturalis. The sequence continues at coordinate 43,625,219 of CM061049.1, forward strand.
TCAACTTTTTTCGAGTTTTAGCGAATTTTTGTAGAAAATGAACTATTGCAATGGCTCGGAAAATTTTAAAACCAAATTTTTGAAAAATTTCATCGCTGAAAAATTTCAGTAGGTACGCACAGTGTGTCAGAAACCGATTTCAGGTGGACAAAATTATTGGATGAGCTATTATTATAGGAAATTTAGCGCTGATTCCGAATATACCCCATGTCCCTATACCCAAAGTACCTTCTTCGACCAAAGAAATGGATTTTTGACAATTTTTTCTCGCTTTTTGACCTTTGAGAACTTACTTATTTATTATTATTACTTTCTGAGGGTGTAGAACACGTTTAAAATACACATTCATTTTCAAGTTTATTTATTTATGGACAAAAGTTTGTGCTCACTGCTCCTCCGAAACCCCGGTCCAATTTGGACCAAAGTTTGATATGATGTATTACCATGTCGGAACTTGTGCCTCACGGACTTTGGTGAGGATCAGCTGACCACGAGCCGTAATATCAATCATAATGATGACGAAATCTTACTCAAATCTCTCCTATTCACCGTAGGACGACGAAATTTGATAGGGCGCCTCTCTGGGACAACAAGAGACAAGCAAAATGAGGAGCGCCATTCTGATCAGCTGAGTGAGCTAAAATCTCTCCTGTTCACCATAGGACGTTGAAGATTGATAGGGAGTCTCTGGGATAACAAGAGACGAATGACCTTACAGGCGCCATCCTGATCAGCTGAGTGAGCTAAAATCTCTCCTATTGACCGTAGGATGAAGAAATTTCATAGGGAGCCCCGATGGGGCATCAAGAGACAAGCAAACTGAGGAGCGCCATCCTGATCAGCTGACTGTGCTATCACGCAAACTGCGTAAGTTTATTTTTCCCCTGTCAATTTTGATTATGCATGTTTGCATTATAGTATTGAGGCAGCTTTTGGCCCCATGTTCCTGGTCTTTCGCACACCAGAGCAATCAATTTCACTGCATCCATTCTTGAATATGGCCGGGAGATTGAACTTTTCGCCTTTGCGTTCGGTCACCCGAACTCAAGCGAAACTACCGCTCCCAGTCGGCGAGATCCCGCAAAAACCCTCTACATGAAGTTAGGCGAAGTACTTGCGCCAAATCTCACTTTTCTCTGTGATCTCCCTTCACACGAAATCGTGTCCAGTGGATGTTCAGCCTTACTGGAGCGAGTGGCGAGCGTGTACTTGGTGCTCTCGTCTCAGTCGAGGCCCTCCCTGACTCAGTCCCGCTTAGATATGGAAAGGTCGGTCCGCTCTCCCGACTCAGTCTCGCTAGTGAAAGTACCGACTCAGTTCGGCTTGTGGAAAATTCCGTGATAAATTGTCAAACCATTTCCATTTACCGAAGTACCTACTTACTAGAACAACTAGAACTAGAAACCAACTTCCACTTACCTTTGCGGGACGAGCTGAAAAATCCTGGGACGATTTTCTTTCAACACTTGCTCTCACTAAGCATGTATTCATATCAGAGTTTGGCGCATGACAGTGTGGAGTGACTTGCAGCACTTCTCTCTGAAGCATTTTCATGTAGCTTTTACAATTGAACTTATTCATTGCACCTCATCTCCACCGTGTCAAGCCTAAGGTTTATGGAAACTATATCTATAGTTCTCGTGAAAAACTGAATCCCCATCTCTTTGGCTACCACCTTTGATAATCGACACGCTTATGACTAAACTAACACTGAACACATAATGGCGGCGACCAACCCTACGGAGTACTCTTATTGCTTTCATGTTCCAAAGGGACTGAGTCGTCTAACCGCTCAAAGCGTAGCGGGGTCAAGTCGGGCAATTGCAATATCCCCCTTTCACCAGTTGGCATCGATTCGGGTGTCGTCCACTCTCGTCTACCGACCTTGGGTTCCCTCACCTTTTTTCGCCTTGCTAACGAGCCCCCTTCAACTAGTGTGTGCAGGGGGCGATAATATAGACTTCATTTTCAGGTACGCCGACATTCTGATCAGAACACGCCTAAGTGCAATAAGCCATTTCAAAATAGGAACCAGAAATCATTATTATTCAGAAGAACTATTCATCACATGTGAAATGTATGCGGTTGTACCTAATATGCCAGTGTGCATGTGGAAATTTTATACCAACCAGCACGTGTTCGACTATACAAACTAGGTAAGCTAATCAACAAAAAACCGAACTCCATCGATATATGGCCCATACCCATTGAGGATCAAATCTCCTACATTCCAACTGGTACATATGAGCAATGGCAGGGTGACGTCACTGGTTTGCATGGTGTCTTTCAGGACTTGTGCCCATTCGTAACCCAACTTCCAAGGAGGGACCGAATAGTGGTCAACCAGGTTGCCACTGGCCATACTCGTCTTACTCACAGACACCAGCTTAGCTCAGAAGCTCGAGATGTTGTGTGTGGAAGGTGATATCCCATCCACCACTTCCTGGAGGACTGCCCAGACCTTGGACCTCCGAATCCCGCATCGGCCCCCACAGTGGATTGAAATTTTATCTGGGCCAGACAAGCTCCAGTCCTTGTTGCCATACCTGAGAGCCGCTGACCTCAACTACGAACTGTGATATCTGATCTGTGATATAGATCTGTGATATATTGATGTACGATCTGGTCATAGTTTTCTTTCACTTTGCTCATTATAAAACTAACATGTATTTAGTTATTAGTTTATTCTTGATCTAGTTTCAGCTGTATTATATTATTTTGGGGGCTTTAGGAGCTACACAGTGGTCATCACCGTACCCCTCATTTTTCCCCCTCCGATTTGCCAGTGGAGTCCATCATGGCACTCCATTTGATGACGAAGTGCAGCATGGCTCCCCCTAGAATCGTGCCACTTGCAGTGCCCTGTTGGACACCTTGTTCAATGCCGCTAATAACCCTTCAGGTTGAGGTGAGGGTAAAAACCAATTAAATAAAACAATAATAATAATATTAATAATAAAATTAAAAACCGAATGGGCTTTAGAACCTAGTGGTTCCTCCTTAACCAAGTAGATAGGTAAATAGCTCACAATTTAAAGATGTCTGTACCACCTAAAAAGCTACATTGTAAAGTGCAAACTCCCAATCGAAGTTATTCCCTTGTAATGTATCAAAACAACTTACCTGCTTTTTGCTACTTCTGGAAATAGAATATTATAGAAAGGTACATAATGTTCAATATGTACCTTACCAAGTTGACGAGCAACCAATTTCGTAGGACTCAGATGCCTTACAAGAAATTTATTCGCCTGTTCTCAATCACAAAATACTGTTTAATATGCTTTCAGGTTGTCACAAAAACCATAGAATATGTCGATTTGCAATTAAATAAATTACCTCAAGTCGCAACTTTCAATAACTGATTTTAGGTATATAGATCAATGATGAAACAAGAGCAATCTGTTCATACGTCATACCTAAGACCGTGGTGTCGTCAGGAATTTCTTCTATGAAGCATTTTCTCTCTGTTTCGCCGATGTGAAAATACAAAGCCGAAGATAAGTGGAGCAAAACTAAGGAAAAACTCAAGGTTTCTAATATTTTGAACATTTTAAAAATTGTGAGAAATATCGGCTTTCACTTCAGTCCACGGCTAATAATCGAACACGTATATCACTTAACCTTATCAGTTGAAACCTACCACTTATTATTGTTGTTGTTGTAGTTTTATAATTCTGCCAGCCTTGTCGACTAGGCGTCTTCTCCTTATGGGTGTGAGCCATGAACTTAGAAAGGCTATCCACTGCCATTGTTTTAGACCCGAATTCGCACCATAAATGTAAATATAAGTTCCAGTCATGCAGCATGATTGTATGAGCGAATTTTCGTAAATCTATACTGTGGTGAATTTCACACCACAAATCCACTATATATACATACTTAAAAAAATCAATTGCTGTTCGTTAGTCTTGCTAAAACTCGAGAACGGCTGGACTGATTTGGCTAATTTTGGTCTTAAATTATCTTAAATTATTTGTGGAAGTCCAGAGAAGGTTTAATTCTATTATTTAAACCAATATATTGAATTTTTAGATTTTTTTACATTTTTATCGATTTCGTAGCACATTCTAATGAAATTTAATTAAAGTTTTGAGCATAGGTTTGAGCTTTTATTTTTGAATTACCAACTTCATAGTTTTTTTTTTTTTTTTTTTTCAAAATTTCTTTATTAGAAACATAACATAACAACTGAGCTTGGCCCATCAAGTTAATTTACTTTAATACAATATTCGACATTGTGTAGAGTTCATAGCCCAATGGCAACTACTCTATAGGATCACTTTCTCACAAGTCTTGTCACATCACGTTACAAGGTCGAGAGGTTTCGTTCTGTCGAGACGCCGGATGACGTTACTGTTGTCTAATAGACGAAGAACTTCTGGGTTCATGTGTTCATGAAGCCGCTGTTCGTGTTTAATAGCAAAGTCCTTAACCACTTCGCTAACTGTTTCCATCTTGAGATCCCGGTGGAGGTCATCATTTCGTATGTACCAGGGAGCGTTAACAATACTCCTTAGTACCTTGTTCTGAAAAGTTTGTATGATCTTTATGTTTGACTTTTTCGTGCAGCCCCAGAGCTGGATGCCATACGTCCAGGCTGGCCTTAGAATTTGCTTGTATATAAGCAATTTGTTGTGAAGGGATAGATCGGAGTACCTGCCGAGCAGCCAGTACATTTTTTTGAACTTGATATTTAATTGATCTCTTTTTTTAATGACATGCTCCTTCCATCTTAGTTTTGCATCAAGAGTCATTCCTAAATACTTTGCTGTATTGGCGTAAGGGATCTCACGCCCATTCAGCATGACTGGTATTTTTGTTACGTTTTTGTTTGTAAAGTTAATATGTGTAGATTTCTGTTCATTGAGTTTGAGCCGCCATTTTTTTGTCCATGTACTGACATTGTTAACAATAACTTGTAATTTCCTAGTTGCTTCCTCTACCGTATCACCAACCGCTAACAGGGCAGTATCATCAGCAAAAGTTGCAATTGTTGTGTCGTCATCGCTGGGTACATCACGTGTAAATAGAAGATAGAGCAAGGGCCCGAGCACGCTACCTTGCGGAACGCCTGCCTTTATTTTCTTGAGACTGGAATACTCTCCTTCGTGTTTTACTCTAAAGTGTCTCTCAGAGAGATAAGATTTCAGAATTAAGCAGAATTGCTTTGGTAGATCTCTCTCAAGTTTGTATTCAAGGCCTTGGTGCCAGACTTTATCAAAAGCTTGGGAAACATCCAGGAAGGTGCCTACGCAAACTTTTTTCCTTTCTAAGCAATTTTCAATTATATCAGTGATACGATGCACTTGATCTATGGTAGAGTGTTTTTCCCTGAAACCAAACTGGTGATCGGGGATTAGTTCTCTCTCTTCGACAGTAGCTTTCAGTCTTCGTATAAGTAATCTCTCAAACAGTTTCGAGATTACTGGTAGCAGAGATATCGGTCTATAAGAAGTTTTGTCCTTAGGGTCTTTCCCCGGTTTCAGAATCATGATAACTTCCGCCACTTTCCAGCAACGTGGTACATATTTCAGCCTCAGTGCTGCGTTGATAAGATACAGAAGCATTCGTATGCCTTCCTCTGGAAGTTTTTTAATTACATTACCAGTAATGAGATCATACCCAGGTGCTTTGTTCGTTTTAAGGACACGAATCCCATCTTTAAGTTCACTTATTGTAACTGGTTGTATATCTTCTAAATCCGTAGAGGGGGTGATAGTCGGTAGTTCTCCATCATTCACATGGCTAGAGTTCGGGACAAATGTTTTTTCAAGGTGATCAGCAAAGACTTCTGCCTTTTCAATTGGGCTCTTTGCCCATTCCCCGTCTTCCTTTTTAATGGGAGGTACGTATTCCTTCGTCTGCTTGAGTGACTTGGTAACCTTCCAGAGTGAATAATCCGTATCTTTTTCAGGGTTTAGACTATGTATTAGCCTAAGGTGGGTTTCTTGCTTCATTTCTGAGCATAGATTATCCAATTGATTCTTCAGCCTATTTAATTTAGTTTTATCACTTGGGGCTCTAGTAAGATGCCACGTTCTTCTAGCTTTCCTTTTTTCCCTGATCAGGTCCCTAACTTCACGAGGGTATGATACATTAGCATCAGAATGCTCAGTCCCTTGTGGGGTACTAGCCCAAGCTGCTCGCTGGATACATTTCATGAAATTTTCCGCTTCATCTTCAAGCTGTTCTGTATATTTAAGGGGAACAGATAGATCAATATTAACAGCTATGTATTCCCTAAAAACATCCCAATCAGTATAACGAGTAACTAATCGTGGAGGTTTATCTTTAATTATTATTGTGTCGCTAATTGTGAGGACTATTGCGGAATGATCAGACATGAGGCTTCCGCTGTCTTCGACGTAGATAAAATTACTCGATATTCCTTTGATCACGAAAAAGTCAATAAGGTCTGGAGCTTTTGTTCTATCCGTGGGCCAGTACGTCGGTTTACCAGAAGAATAGAAATCACTGTGTACTTTTTTACCAGCAGAGAATAGCTCTCGGCCTTTCGTTGTGGTTAGGCGTGAGCCCCAGTAAGTATTTTTTGCATTGAAGTCACCCCCAATGACAAAATTGGGTCCCAAGCTTTTGAGTAAGGACAAGTAGTCTACTTCTTTGAGATTATATCGTGGTGGGCAGTAGATCGCTGCTATGTTGCATTTTTTGCTATTTACCTGTACAGTTATTGAGGAGACTTGCATAAATTCTTCTTGAATTTTATGGTGTACGTAGTGCTTAATAGCACTCCTGATAAGGACAGCTGAACCCCCTCGAGGTCTTCCTGCTGGATGGTCCGCTCGGTAGCATTTATAACCATTGATTCCAATGTAGGATGACTGAACAAAATGAGTTTCAGAAACCAGGCATATATCTATTTTTTCTTGGCTCAGGAACAACTCCAGTTCTGAGGCATATTTTGCTAGTCCATTCGCATTCCAGGCAGCTATTCTAAATGTGTTTTGAATTTTCATGATTTCAACAACAATTTGGGTTTAATACTCCTTTCTAGCGTGGAAACTCTTTCAATCAACAGTCTGTTGGTGTGCTTTTGTTCATTTAACATTTCGAACATCAGAGTGAGCATTTTGTCAACAGAGGAGTTCGGAGTATTGCTGCGCACAACACTAGCGTACGACAACATACGAGTATTTTTATTATTTGCACAGGCAGAACTGACTTGACTTTGAGGCTTCAATGCAGTTTTCGAAGTAGTTTTTTCGGCAGATTTCCCAGAATGGAGTTTTTTTGTTTGGTCTTTGATTTTTTGTAACTCCCTAGCTACTTCGCACCCCCGATAGTTTGCTGGGTGGGCATCTCCACAATTAACGCACCGAGGGTTCTCTTTTAGAGGGCAAGTGGTGGTATCGTGCTTACCAGAACACTTGACACATCTAGTTTCACGCATACAATAGCTTTTTGTGTGATTAAAGCCTTGATAATTTTTACATTGGGGAATGAGATTCGTCGTTTTCCGTAGAGGTTCAATTTTGACCCTAATGTTCATAATCTCTTTAATGTCATAGATTCGTTCTATAACCTCTGTGTTCTCGAAATTTAGAATGAAAAGAGGAAGGCCTCTCTTCACCAGCACCGATTCCCCCTTATCATTAATTTCTCTGGTTTTTTTTAGAAGATTCACTGCTTCAGTTATTTTGTAGTTTTTCCTCTTAAGGTCACTAACTATCTCAGCAGCATCACACGTATGGTGCAATCCTCTTGCAACCACTCTGATGGGTCGCGTGTTTTTATCCTGATACGTATACCACTGGAAATCCTTCTCTTTAAGTCCAGAAGTTAAGGATCGGTACGTATCACTATCTGGTGCAAAAATTTTCCAAACGTTGTTGGATAAGGCCTTGACAGTACATCGTTGTGAGGCCACTGTTTTGACGAGATTATGGATCGTGCCATACTCTGCTACACCAGTGACTGTGATCGGAGGCGGGGGCTGAACAGTTTTACTTTTAATTCCATCATGCAGCACAGTCTTGGTGTTGTCCACCTTCTTGCCAGATTTAGTTGTCTGCGGCACGTCTACCTCAGGGGAGGAACCAGCCTTACGTTTTTTAGTGGATTTCCTATTTTTTTTGAGAATCCAATTCGTTTCTCTTTCTAACTCCTCCTCGTCGGTTTCAAACTCTGTATTAGCTAAACTAGTTTTTGATTTTGATTGAATTGCTTCCCTCAGTGCAGAGTTCTCCAATTCAAGTTTAGTGACATTGGTCTTGGACTCACAAATGGATGTCTCAATGTCGGCCAAGTAGCCACATAATATTTCAATAATTGAATACAGCTCACCTATGGACGTCTTGATAGTCGGGTCAAGAATTCGGGCTGAGAATTCCTGGTGTTGCGAAATCTGAGCCTTTGTTTTGGAAATAATGTCGCCGACCGTTAAACAACCGCCACTGTCCGAGTTCATCGCGCCGACGAGTACAAACCTCGCGGCACGGGAATGTTTACAAATCACTGAGCTCGTTCGATGTTTTCGCCTTGAACCTTCGCGAGTTCCAGTCATGCAGCATGATTGTATGAGCGAATTTTCGTAAATCTATACTGTGGTGAATTTCACACCACAAATCCACTATATATACATACTTGAAAAAATCAATTGCTGTTCGTTAGTCTTGCTAAAACTCAAGAACGGCTGGACTGATTAGGCTAATGTTGGTCTTAAATTATTTGTGGAAGTCCAGAGAAGGTTTAATTCTATTATTTAAACAAATATATTGAATTTCTAGAATTTTTTACATTTTTATCGATTTTGTAGCACATTCTAATGAAATTTAATTAAAGTTTTGAGCATAGGTTTGAGCTTTTATTTTTGAATTACCAACTTCATAGTTGATAAACTTTATTTGAGTAATATTCTGCTAAAAAATAAATAAATAAATAAATAAAAACACCGATGTTATTCCTTTTTTGTGATTTTTTGTGATTTTTTTAAGTACATCTTTTGAAATTTGACCAATTTAATGTGCTCAAAAAGTGTTGTCCAACGAACTCATCCTTTCTTTTGAAATGCTTGATTTTTTGGCGAAAGAACGAAGTTTTTATCTCAATTCTATCGAGAGTTATTGTCTGGAATGACGCATACATATATATAAACATATATATATAAACATATATATATATATATATATATATATATATATATATATATATATATATATATATATATATATATATATATATATATATATATAAAAGCGTTAAAATCCAGGAATCATTTCAGAATGCCTCAAAACAGATTTCAATGAAGAAAATTTTTGAAAATTTTTGGAGCCATTGCAATAGTTTTATTTTCTAAGAAAATTCGCTAAAACCAAAAACTTCCTGTAGAAATTTGCAAAAAGGAATCAATTTCGCACCACAAATGTGGAGAAAAATGAAAATTCGTTCTACTGGGACTCAACATTGGCAAGAGCATGACACAAATGCTCAAGATAACCAATTTTTCACATTAAACCAAAATTTCAATTCACTGATAAATAGTAAAAAACAATTAATTTGCTGATAGTGTCATGCTATATGATGGGGACTCTTTATTGGCTATTTTATTACACATAGGAATGCTCTAGAAAACTTATATTCCACGCCAAAAGTTATCAAAAAATGACAAACAAATAAAAAAAGAACATTTTTATTTACCACTGGGCTGTTGATGGAGGGGCGTTGAGCTTCAAAAAACCAAGGCTCTCAAGCAGTTCGGAATAAGCCACGCCCCGGAGCCTTTTTTATTACATGACATTCTTCAGGAGGGTGCTCCCCACGGTGGCAGCACTCCCCACTCTGCAACGCCCGGTCCACTTCCCCTCTTTGGTTCATGGTGTGAGCAGAGATATGAATTAGTGATACCTACAACATCATCAGCAATAACTTATAAAAATAGAAGGAAGGTCTGCCTCCCTGTGAGATGATGGTTTATTATTTTTAACATGACTCTTTATAATCGACGATTTAAAAAAGTCAACCCCCTCCATCAAAATTTGCTTTCACCTTACAAGACGGTGAAGGTAATTTTTAAAAATCTTTTTTTTTATTTTTATGTACTACAAAAGTATACCATTATTTATTGTGTTTTCGAAGGGGTAAAGTGGACCACAAGAAAATCAACATGCCTCACGCCTACTGATAACATATTGTCAACTATTCTACCTATAAGTCACTGACTGGCTTCCCCACACACCCACTCTTTAGATTCTATGCACTCTGAAACAGGTGAACATCGTTCCCCAATCTGCCACTAGGGTGGGTTTGAGTTGTCCCCTCACTTGTTCCCATACTAGAAAAGAGACTGTGACAGGTGTCTCACACAAAAGTGGGGTACACAAACAACCAACTATTCAACCAATAACCAGCTGACTGGTTTCCCCAAATACCCACTATTGAGTTCATGCACTCTGGAACAGGTGAACGAGGTTCTCCATTCAGCCACTTGGGTGGGTTGGAGTTGTCCCCTCGCTTGTTCCCATGCTAGAAAAGTGACACTGTTACAGGTGTCTCACTCAAGAGTGGAGCAAAACACACAGCCAACTAGTCATCCAATCACCAGCTGACTGGCTTTCCCCAAGTAGGTACTCACTCTTTAGAGTGGAGGCACTCTGAAATAGGTAAACTATGTTCCCCATTCAGCCACTTGGGTGGGTTGGAGTTGTCCCCTCTCTTGTTCCCATGCCAGAAAAGTGACACTGTTACAGGTGTTTCACACAAGAGTGAGGCACACACAGCCAACTATTCAACTAATAACCATCTGACTGGCCTCCCCAAATACCCACTCTTTAGAGCAATATTTTTAACAAAAAATTATTTTTAATAAAACAAGCTTTTTGAACAGAAAATGTCTTCAGAATTTTCGAAAACTTGTCGATTTAGCAACAACAAAAATTCCAAAAATGAGGTATTTCTTAAAATCATGGAACGTGGGTCATATCCCATAAAAAGGGTTAAATGAACTTTTTATTGGAAAAAAAATGGACAGTTCATATCACCCTGACACATGGGATGTTATGAACCTTTTTTAATTAAAAAAATAAAATACTTCCAGTTCATTTTTTTTTCCTAAAGTAAGGATATGATTTGATTTTTCAGATCTCAGAAATTCTGAGATCTTGGAAAGGTTGTGCAAAGGTGTTTGGGTATTGTATGCGTTTCGAAGTTTTTTTCTGCTTTTCGAGAAGTGTTTTTGGATGAGGCAAGTATTCCATTGATGGACCTATTAGTCCATGCCATGAGAAGAGATTTCTCTTCTTCCATGCTTTATGATCGGATCCATGCATCCCTACGTCAGTGCAGGTATGTTTTCATTTTCATGTCGTGCACGTTGTGCGGTTTTGGAACCTATTTTCATTTTGATGTTTCTCAAGCTTTTACTGTAATTGTTGTATAAATAATTAATTTACTTTGTATCTTTAGTATTGCACCGCGTGCATTTTAAATTTTCTAATGGCGAACATATCACAAGAGTTGGTAAGTGTATGTGTTGTAGCGGGTAGTTACAGTTCGTGTGACACCTAGTACCTACCTAAGCTTCAACTTCTAACTTTGTATTGTAAATTACAAACTTATAGTAAACTTACTAACCAAATCACTGGCGTTGTCATAGGTTTCTTCATATTCATCAAAGCAAAGGAGGTCAGGGTTATATTCCTTCTGCAGGGCGTAATAATTTCACCTGGGGATAATAATATTGCAATTTGGGGTTTTCTTTTGCCTTTGAGTGTTCGTTGCTGTTACACTTTCTGCCTATGACAATATTTTGATAGGAATTTTGACTTATTTTTCTTTAAGAATAGAGGAAAAGTTTCCTGCCTACCTACTTAGGACTTGTTCTAAATCTTTTAGTGAAATGAGCTCTCTAGCTTCATCAGGAATGGCTATTCGGGAACTTGGCAATATGTTGACACATAAACTGGTCGACACCTCCTGTCGCCATATTTCCACACCAGGTGTTGAAGAACGTCGATAACGCACATCTTTGAAACTGGTCGACGGATTTATGTCGAAAAATTTGAGATCCGTTTTTCGCTGTATTTCAACAACAGGAGTTGAACATGAGCTAAAAACACCCCTCTTGAAACTGGTCGACTGCTAAACTACGACAAAAGGGTTGTTTGGCCACTACCTGTCCTCAGCCTTGGTCCCATGGGGTCTTTCAATACGAGGATTAAATGAAAAGTCACATTTACGTTTCTAAACTGTTATGTGATCGTGTTATGAGACCACGAAACTATACACTTCATTCTGATCTACACATCCAACTAATCTGCATATATACTAAGGGATTGACTACTTGATGTTATGTATTTTTGAGATGCGAGCTTGCGAGCATCCAGACCACCAAACTATACACTTCATTCTAACCTACATGTCAGGTATACGAAGGATGTCGATGTAAATATGTCGACGTATCCCCATGGTTGACTTGGACGACCTTTTTCAACAAGGGGTGTTGAAAGTTGTCGACTAGTCGCTGTATTTTTGTGTCGCCATATTTCCAATGCCTGTGAAATCGACATTGGTCAACCCTTGGTGTTGAAAGATGTCGACACGGCTTCTTGCCCGTTTGTCGACCAGTTTATGTGTCGACATATTGCCCCCCATCCTGGCTATTCTATGTGTGAAACATTCAACATTGAAAAAATGTAAAAGTACAGTTCGTCCAACTCATGTTCAGAAGTAGATAAATTGAATGCTTGTAATGCGAAGCAGTAGATGATTGTTGATATAGCATTCCTGCCTACACTAGTAGCTTTGTTCAAGTCACGAAAATTGAACTAGATCGGTTCATCTTGAAACGAGCAGAATTGATTCAGTCTACAAAGAATTCTACGATCAGTCGTATGTAACATCACAGTCCAAGCTGCCCTAGGGAAGTGAATTACGTTCATGAATTGAATATGGACCTAGTCTGCTTTAACGGAGCTGTTGTTAGATTATGAAATTTACTTCAATCGGTTCATTCCAAGAAAACATCGACAAAACAGTAAGCGCATGCGCCCAGTTCCATCAACAGCTGCTGCTGTATGACAACGAACCATTCAATAGCTACCATCGATAGCTGTACCTCTCACAGGATCATTCAGATAGAAGAAATCTATCGACAGAAGCCAACACGCTTTGAGGAGTGCAGTCAGATGACGTCGGATCGGAAACCTTATACCCTATCATTTTGAAACCTATCTCATAACCTGCACAGTAAAAGTTTCTGTTTGCTTGTATGGCCCTCACAAGACTTCCAGTCCTTCATTTATCGTTGATTTTCGTGCTTTTTATTTATTTATTAAGCCCATTGACAGCATCATTTGGGTTCATAGATAAGTTTGGTGTGGGGAAACCCGTCCAACTGCGTTGGGAAGTCCGCTGATTTCGAACAGCGATTTAGAAGGCCGTGGCTGTCCAACTCTAGCTTTGTTTGCTGAATCCACCAACCCAGTTAAGCAACTCACTTTAGGTGTTCACTGAGTTCTCATTAGAGCGCCCCCCACCCTAGGTCACAGCCTGTTCCCAGAGGTTTCCAAACAGATTTCCAACCAGTTGTGGATCTTAAAATCTGCCAGAGCTTTTCCCAGCTGAGCGATCTCTTGACTGTTTGCCCCCTTCATGCCAAACTCTCAGCAGCCAATGAAATCATTCGAATTTCAGCGTCATTCAATCATAAAATGGATGGAGTCCAATACTCAACTGGTTTGAAATCACTTCAAAAGTTGGCAGAAGTCGTTCACATTAGACCGTCTCTTAACCTTCTTGCGCAGGGGTTCGCATATATGCAGAGCTACCTAGGTGAACGTCACTGCCGGGGTCCGCATATATATATAGTCCGACCTTATATCACCTCCCTGCTGGGCTCTGTATTCATACAGTTTGCTTTTCGTTTCGTTATGACGCCACTACATTCGTTTTTCCTCCCTTCGTTCATGGTTTTTCAGACTCAGAGCGGTACTTGGAAGACATTGGACTGTGTTTACATTGAACAGTCGACATTACTGGGCGGGGAGAGGGAGGGTTAACCATTCTCCTCCCAGAAGCTCCAGTACCGCTTGCCCTTTCGTACGAGTTTGTCTTGTATTATTCCATTCGTGTTATTTTCTGTGAAATGTCACAAAGAAGAAATAATTGGACTTGTGACGACTACCTTTCCCTGTGTTTGAAGTTGAATTATTTTGATCTTCACCTCATTTTTTAACAAAACTGTTTGCAAAAACGGTTGAATATAGAAAAATACTGGATATTTTTACGTGATTGAATACTATAGGATGTAGTAAACATTATCTCAAAATTTGGTGAAATCTGAACGAATTTCGAACCTGTAATGAATTTTAGAATATAGGCGGAATGGAAGAGTGCAAAAACGCAAAATAAGTCAGGAAAGGAGAGCTGTCTTGGACCGAGCGGGTCCTTTAAATCCTGGACTGGGGAGCCGCGTGGGCATTTAAAAGTCAGGCGCGAAAAGCTTAAACTGTTTGCAAGTCACTGCAAACTGCCCCAGTGAACAAACCTTCTGTGGCCCCTCTTGGAACGAGCATTTTACGAACAGTTAGCCCAAATAATATTATTTTTTCTCTTCCAGCCATAAAGGTAGTTTAGGCTCTTCATCAACCTTCAGTAGTACCTATAGGGGTACAGTCAATCGTAAAACTGAATAATTGTGTGTCTATAAGAAAACTTATAGGTAAGAACATGAAACTCAAGAAACCTCAACTTATGAATCTTCACAGGTAGACTGTATTTATTAATGCCCCTCCTTCATTTTCTCTTTTATTCGGTAGATTCCTAATGCTTTTTAGTATTTTCTAGATGTGTCAAGCTGCTGTTATCTACTTTATGAACAAAGTATCGAATTCTTTTCATTTCCAATACTCTTAAGACCTGTATTGGCTTACCGTCTTCTAGAAAATCAAAAGTGATCACAGTGAAGTGATTATTGTTGAGTTTGTGATCATAGTAATTCCAATTTTTTGCATCAATACAATGTTTTTGAAGCTTTGGTAACGAGGGACTCTAACCTTAGTGTTTTTTAAAATTAATTTCAGGGGATCAGCGAAGTGTTAGCAGGTCAATCAATATTATCCAGGCCAGCGGAAGAATTTGGAAATGATGTAAGTTGATTGGGAAAAAAATCTGTATGAATTTAATTCTAATTATCTCTCTTTTCAATATGAGTTGTTCGTTGATGTGTTTATTTCATTGTATTGTAGGACATTTCCTTTAAGTAGGTACTGGTGAATAAAGTGGATCGTGGCTCCCATCCTAGAGCTTCATGTTATTTATATATTTATTCTATAAAACTTTCTTCTCTTTACAGCCTTCGCTAGAAGCTGGATGGGCGATGAAGGCATTCGAACATGCTGAAGTATATTTTAATGTAAGTTTACGTTGAAACATATTATATTAGACTCTCTCCTAATTGGCCACCCTGGGAACAGAGCCTGGCCAGTTGGCGATTTGGCTATTTAATCTGATGTGCAGGCATTTTTGTTAGAAAAATTACCTACATGTGATTTAACATGTAGGTAGTATAAGTGAGCACACGGAGTATATCGACTGCGAACAAGTATTTATTAGTTGACTCCACCGGGAAAATATCTCTTTTCCTTCTCTTTGAGTTTTGACAGTGAGGAACTTGCACACTTTTTTTTACTGCAGAAATTAAAAGTAGATGGATTGTTAACGTAAATAGTGAAAGAATGGTTTTTGTAAAAAGCCTCAATGATTTTTTAAAAATATTTGGTTTGAATTTTCTGAGAGCCCGCCAAAACGCCTTTGGCAGCTAGCTCCGCCCACTTTCTCGTCCTACGTCATCGTGATG
Organism: Adelphocoris suturalis; assembly: GCA_030762985.1. Lineage (NCBI taxonomy): Eukaryota > Metazoa > Arthropoda > Insecta > Hemiptera > Miridae > Adelphocoris > Adelphocoris suturalis. The sequence goes on from CM061049.1 coordinate 43,641,033, forward strand.
TAAATCTTATCTGATAAGCTATTTAATAATTCAATTCAGTTCTGTTCCTTTGTGTTCGTTAGCTTTTCGGTATTTGTTGTTCCTCTAAAAACCTACCTACCTACCTCTAAATACCTACTTCATATTCTTCGAGAGATGGAGAAGGTAAATAAGTTGAAGGAGGGATATGAAAAGGGCACGTCTTTTAATTTACCGTCCCTAACAGCTCTCGGCCTGTGTAAGTTCCTCTCGTCAATTAAACTGGAGACTTTTGAAACAAAAGGAGTGAAGATGACAAAGTAAGTAAACTATAACCACTTATTTAAACCAGAACTTAGATAATATATAACTAAAAAAGTAGGTAACTCTGTACCTTAGTAGGTAAGTGGGTAGGTAGTACCTAAATAACTACGTGTCTTGCCGAATGTGGACGCAAAAGGCATAAACACAGCGTAAATAAGAAATGAACGAAACAACCTATTAAGTAATTTTTATCAATTCAAAATCAACTCGATTCAACTAAACTTGATGGTGAAGGATTTCTGCTCTTTAAAATAAAAAATTCTACTCGTTTGTTACGTTACAGTGGTTCCGTTTCTGATAACTTCCCCGCGCGTCCTTCTCAATGACTCCAAAAGGATCGTTAGAACAGCAATTAACGACATGAAAATCGTTAGAACAGCAAAAATCATAAATTTTTAGTGAGATAGTTTCGGCGAAATTTATACCTACAAGTTACTATTTTGGAAGTGAAGTAGAGTACTTACATTGAAATGGTCTTCGCAAGTGTACATTGATGGTTGATTGAAGGACAAACTGTCTTTTCTCCTGATGAGCTTGAACCATTTCTTTCGAATTTTTTGAATAAACTATGATCAAATGAATAAACCATTTTTCTGGTGATTTGATAGTAGTACTCGTGTAGTTGGGAACGATACAGTATTTGTACGACATTTTCACCAAAAAGTAAGAATAAAATAATGATGAAACTGTTTACTTTCGATCACGTTGTATTACCTTCAGCTCGCTTTCTTTCTTCATCTTCTTCACTATTATACATTTTGGTAATGGGATGTGCCTAGATACTTCTGTTGTGTGAATAGATGTTTCAACATCATAGAAAGTAATAAGAAACGCATGTTTTACGTTAGTTTAGTTTATTGCAGGATAGAAGTCTGTATAGCCCCTTCTGGGACGGTCTTAGTGACGTCACGGAGCGACGGTCAGCCAATCACGGAGCGTTCTCAGCGCCTTCCCCTTCTCTCGATTTTTAAACTCAAATTTAATTATTACAACAATTTTTTTGTTGTGTTTCATTATAAATTTGTGAATCGGAAGTGACGAATTTCAGTTGGGTGCAAGTTCCTCATTACTTTTTCTTCGCTTAGGAGTTCATAGAGTTTGCCCAGCGTGTGAGTAAATTGCATATTATGTAGTATGAGGCAAAAGTCGTTCATAGAAAGTGAACGAAAGGTGAATAATTTTAATTATTTTATTTGGTAGGGGGGGGACATTCAATAATAGAGGGGCTGGGTCGGGGCGAGGGTGTGGTTCAAAACCACACTCTGCTACCATGTGAAGATGAGAGATGATGGAAATTGTAGTAGTTCCTCCTTCAAAGGGGAGAGGTGATTAACCTGCTACTAAGGAGTAGCATAAGCAAGAATCGAGAAGGAGGAACTACTCCTATCCATCACATCACCCACCAATATTTTCTGGCCTTACAAATGGCAAATTAACCAGCACAAGCCTTTGTGTAGAGAGGGGTATTAATCAATGAATGAAATGTTTTATTGTATAAATCCGAAGATATTACAAGAGTTGATGTAGTTTCAGTAGATAGGAATATGTATACAAACTTGATTCGAATGGTAGGATATATAAATACAACTGTATATAAATATAAATACAAACCCTATATAAGTATTCTCAAAAAATAAATTGTAACATCCAGTTAAAAAGAAAATTGCCATTTTCGAGCCGTCGGAAAAGGAACCCTTCATTTACAATAATTACAATAATTGCCTGATGGCTGTATATAGAAAAGAATACAGCTTCTTCCAGTCGTGTTCTAGTTTCACGTCGAACCAGTATAGGGCCTGTCCATCGTTAAGGGATTTTTCATTAAGCCACCGTTCTCTTTCTGCTTCAAAAACTGCGCATTGCTGAAAGAAATAGCGAAAGCTATCTGTTGCTCCTGGTATGTTGCAAATATCGCACGTACGCTCGCTGTCAAAAGTAACACGCACCTTTCCGAATGATAAAGATGCTTTCTTAAACCATAAAACTCTGATCCGGGCAATAATCCTTTTCATGGCTAGGGATGCCTTCGAGTACAGGAAAGAGGTCTCACCAAAGGTCAGGTGCTTGAAATGGGTGTTGAAATTCGATACTGAGACCTGTTCTTCAACGCTGGTGAGCAACTGAAAACAATTTGTTGGGTAGCTTTTGTTTGAAGTGTGACACGTCTTCCAATAATTCCTCAAAGTTGAAATCCGCAGCCAATTTACGCAGCTGGTTGAGCCAGTCATTTTTAAGGTAGCTAAAAGGGGTGCTTCCGAGCTCTTCCAAACTAACAATGCACCGTTTTGGGTATCGGGTATCCTCCATAGTTGCCAGCTTGTAATAACATGTAAGTGCCCTCTTCAGTATGCTCAACTTCATGTCCGTCGCGCCAATTTCCCGTTTTATATAAGCATCCGGAGTATTCCTTGGGAGGTGGAGGATATTTTTATAGAAGCGTGATTGAAGTTTCTCTAAGCAGTCGATGTAAAAAATTGCCCATACTTCAGCGCCATAGAGCGCCGAAGATGCACTGAGTGCTTCAAGTAAACGGTTCCAAACCTTTGGAGAGTTTGAGTGGGAGTGGCTGATAATTTGAAGTGCACTACCAGCTGCAGCGAGACCCTTCTTGAGAGCCGCCTCTGTTTGCAGCCTGAAACGTCCTGAGCTGCTGAAAGTTACTCCCAAGTAGTGAAAACTATTCACGACCTTCATTTCTTGACCCGCGCAGTGGAATTCGTATGACGTTGGAAGTCTTCCTCCTTTTCTAAAGATAACCATCTTGGATTTGTCAGAGTTTACTTTTAATTTGTTAATTTCGCAGTATTCATCTAGATGACACACAGTTTTTTTTATTCCTGAGTATGTATCGTTGAACAGAACTAAATCATCTGCATAGAAAAGGCATATGATGTCGTCCTCTTTGTCCAAATGGGCACCAGTTATCTGTTTACTTCTCAGGAACAAGGTTTACAAAGAGAAGAGGACCGGTGAGAGAACGTCACCTTGCAAAATACCCTCATGTATGTTGGATTTTTTCGTATAATGGTAGGTCTGATGCGATCCATGTGTCTCTCGTCTGAAATGACACAAACAAGCAACAGTAATTGATTCAATGCAACTATGATATATAGAGAGGGGTATTAATCAAGTACTTATTGTGGCCATCCTCCAATTTCGTCTTCTGTTCACTTCATCCACACATTTTTCTCTATGAGGCATTTTGTTGTAACTACCAAGTGATTCTTGCTTAGTTTATGGCTCACCAAACTTCGTTAATTGGATGATTTCAGATTCTGTGTTCTGTTGACCCAAAAGTTTTACGTTTAACGAAACACGATGACATCATCTACACCACGTTTCGGGAAGATTTCCCCGATCTAGACGTCAAACTGATAGATGAAGATGAAATGAAAAGTGAAGAAGGGAAAAAAGTAAGATCATCACTCCTTTTTGTGTTTTTATTCTTAACGTCAGTTGCTAAGTATGTATTTAATGTTATTCTAGTCATTCCCCAGTACCCATCATCATAGTGGCGAATTGATACTGACCTGAAATGTATGATTACATGCAATCTGTTATTGTACCCAGTTTCAAGAATAAGCATAGTGCATGTCTGAAAAGATGTTTATCATTACTTTTAAATTGAATTTGTGATGGATATTGGTAGAACCTCCTTCTCGATTCTTGAAAATGTTACTACACCTGGTTTAGCTCCTGGGCACTTCAGCAATCAGGGTATCCTCTGGGTGTTACAGGTTAATCGCCTTTCCCCTTTGAAGGAGAGGAGAAAGAAGGAGAAATTATCCCTTTATTAATTGTATACTTCTTTCAAATCTAGAGCTAATGTGGGCTGTAAAGAGTGCTGTACTAATCCACAGTAACATTCAAGTGTTTACATCCCCATATAATTTATATATTATTGTTCAACATTAGGAATATGTTTTCAGTCAAGGTGAGATGTGTGAATCCACCACCACACTCACCAATATGGTTGTGCAGTTGGCAACAATCCGTTAAAGTAAGGCTAAGCCGTTAAAGAAGCATCTCACTCCCAAACGCAGACATAAAGAGTGAGAGAATCTGACTATTGACGTTGCCCAAATCGGATGATATGCATTTTTTGGCTTGACATCTTTTGTACGCGGAGTTCCTTTTTGGGTACCACTGTAGCTATGAAAGAATTGTACTGCTATGTGTGATATTATGGCGATTTTGTATTTAAAAAAGAAAAAAGGTAATCTACCACCTAACGATAGTGTAGTTACCTGTGAGAAAGAAGCTGCTTTAGAAACTTCTACTATGGCTGGGGTAGGGTTGAGGCATTCCCTTATGCCTGACGTCGACCCTGTCCTTTATGATATCTGCCACAATGAGGTTTAGCCACCTTGTGGGACTGCCCCTCTCAAAAGGCTCCCTGGTTCGTGGAGTTTCCTGTGTTCTGATTAGGTCTCCTTTCTGAAGGATTATTCAGGTTTACTGCCACAAGTGGCTGCTGGACTCAGGAGGGAGCCAGAGGTGGTTTCTTGAAAGAAACTGGCGTACCCTGGCGCTGGTACCTACGCAATTTTATGTGTTCCCAATATTTTTCAGCTAAGTTATCATTATCACCAAAAAGCTAGGAATGTGGGGGAGTACCTGGCAATCCGTTCCAATGTTTTGGAACATACATTCTGTCGTGAAATTGTTAAATCACGAGTAATTAGGTGGGTAAATTACGTGAATAATGAATTGTGACGAAACCATAGGATATTCATGATTTTCTTTATCAATATCCTAGGTGATAGTATATAGGTAATAAACTTGTTGGAATGTGTTTTCTAGTATGTCTTTAGGTCATAAATGCATCATATCATATTTCTTAATCATATGTGTTTCACATGATCTCAGTTCTTCAAAATAAGGGGTTATTACCCCAAGACGGCCTCCAACCTCCCCTTTAGCCGTTCCCATGCCACGCAAAGTTATTACTCAACTTATTATCGAGTCTTTGTATTATGTTTCATGTATAATTATTAATAGTAGCGTATATCGTTGCCCACATTGATCTTAGTGTTATAGTTAATATGATTTTGGGGTGGTCCATGTATTTGGATCTCATAGTTATTAAATATGAACGTGAACTCGTACCTTTCTTGGTACTATGCACGTAGAATTCTGACCCATGTATTTGGGTCCTATAATAAATATAACGTGAACTAGTACCTTTCGTGGTACAGTACACATAGGAGAGATGATCCATGTACTTGGATCCTCAGATAAAGATAACGTGTTCAGTACCTTTCTTGGTACTGAACACTTCAGGAGATAAGTCTCATGTACTTAAGCCTTGTAATAAGTATAGTGTGAACTAGTACCTTTCTTGGTACTGTACACATAAGTGAGATGATCCATGTACTTGGATCCTCAGTAAATATAACGTGAACTAGTACCTTTCTTGGTACTGAACACGTCAGGAGAGAAGGCCCATGTATTTGGGACTTTGTACTTTATTGTGGGCAACGATATATGTCACACTGTGTTGGTGTCTTCATAGTACAGTTAATAGTGTTTTTATGACAACAAACTGTGATATATGTATTTGTTTGTATAGATTAAGATGAAGAACTGAGAACTTGTGGTGGTTCATTCATTTCATAATAGTTCATAAATGTTAATCATTTAGAAGCCACTTACCCTCTGCCGTCTTCGCAAGCTAGACACTAACTGCTGGAAACAGCTAGGAGGACTACCCTTTTAGATTGGTGTAGGTCCAGTGTTACCAACTTATGCACGCCCACAAAGGGACATCACTGTTCCTAGTCACATTCGCATGGATTGCGACACATTCTGAATGATGCGGCGTCTCGTATGATTTATATAAAATGAAATTAAAAAATGCTGATATCCCTCTGCCACCATCTCAAAACTGCTCATTGCTTGGGCCAAACGATATAGTCGATTTTAGGCCTTCAATAATTACAGTAGTGAGCCCAAGGCCTAGCGCAGTCAACATTATGGCGCATTGATGCTGAATGTAACCGTTGTCCATTCTTTGGCTGGCGCCAATAAAGGCTTCTACAAGGGTCATCCCAAAAGTAAGTTTCCCTATTTTTGAAAAAATCGAAAAAATACTTTATTGACTAAAATATTTACATGGTTGGAAAGCTGCAGACCTGAACTATTTTTCCACATAGTCGCCGAGTCGTTCCTGGCACTTTGCATACCGTGTGGCGAGTTTTTGTGAGCCAACAGCATACCAGTTTCTGTCCAATCCACGCAGCCACTCGTTGACGGCGCCCTCGACTTCTGCATCACTGGAAAATCGCTGGCCTCCCAAAAAAGTTTTCAATGCCGGGAAAAGATGGTAATCACTCGGGGCGAGGTCTGGAGAGTACGGTGGGTGGGGGAAAACGTCCCAATCAAATTTTCTGAGCAATTCCTGGGTCAAATTTGCGGAACTACGCTGCTCGTCATGCACCAAAACACCTCCTTCCTCAAAACTTTTTCGGCACTTTCGGACCATTTGAACACTCATCGCATTGTAACCCCCTCCTTGGTCAGGAATTTGATCACAGAACGCACTTCACAATCGGACGAAATCACAAGGGAGACATCCATGTTTCTAACTGAATAGGTTATCAACAAACCGACACAGCGGCCTGAAACTTTTACAGGACTACCACTACATCCAAACAAAAAACTTGAGACCATCCGTAGGTTTCTATGACTTGTAGTTTTTTTTTTTTTTTTTTTTTTTTAAGAAAATAGAGAAACTTACTTTTGGGATGACCCCCGTATCTGTATGTAATTTGGGTGGCGTGAGAGATGGAAGGTTCTCTGGAGCTACATATTTGTTTCTTATTTCATTGAATTGATATAAACACTGTCCGTATACTAAATGGTGGCCCCATCTGTTCACGATTCTGCTGTGCAGCTTAGGAGGCGCAGCTGGGGGAGGAAGATTGGTCCTCGCCCAAAGCTGTTAAAGCCCCGGGCCCAAATCATCATCGCTACTTACATTTTCCTCAGGCTGGGAAAATAAATAGAGTTATAGACTATCAATAAATATCTAAATCTATAAATATAAATTCTAGGAACTATACAGTGTATATTATAATATAGACAATAAATATCTTATTGTCAGAGAATGTATAAAACTTCAGGTTCTATATTTTTGTTTTCTTTTCAGAAATGGAGGGCTTATTGTGAGAAATTCAGGGAGACTGTGGAAGACTACAGCTTCGGAACGTTACTGCGTGCCAACGCCAATGACGACTATTCGGAAAAGAACTCGATCCTGACAACCCGAATACAGTTTTTGGCTATCGAAATCGCGCGAAACCGCGAAGGGAAAAATAACGAAATCAGAACGAAATTCAAACCCACGAAAAAAGACAGAAACTAAGATTCTCCGAACCATAATCTATTAATGTGAGTTTGAATTTTTTGTCAAATTGAATGGCTCTCAAGGTCATCCTTTAAATGTAAAGAAACAACTCTTAATTTGGAAACCTATTCGTTTATAAGACACGAAAACAAGGCACGATGTGTGCCTAACGAGAACTAATTACCTATTACAGAGCTTGTAACGGTAATATTTTCGATATAATATCGTATTCATCAGCAATATCAGATGATTCCTGTTTCACGCGATTTGAACAAACTTTTTAATCATGTTATGTGATTACTTTTACTAAAAAATATAACTTACTTACAGTTTGACTGTTTTACATTATTATTCTAATAGGCTTCCTCTTTTTTTAACGAATTGGGTACTTTATTACTTCCGATACATCGATAAAGGCCACAACGTTCTCTAACACGGTGGTCCTCGATCGGATTTGACCTCAAAGTGCTTGCCCTTCAAATTTTCTTTCGAAATATGATTTGGGAATATGTTAGGATTATAATTCAGCAAAAACTGAAATCAAGCATTGAGCCGTTTTTTTTTTTTTTAAATTCAGTTTTTAATTTTTTAATTGATACATTAATCATGAAAACACGCTATAATCGCCAAAATTCGGAAAAAAATATTATTTATTATTTATGTGTCATTATACAATAGAATCTTCATCTAGTTTCATAGTTCTGACCTATTTTGTGATCAAATATAATTAGAACAACAAAAATAACATTTTATTGAACAAAATAATGATTATATTTGCATGAAGCTCTTAATAAATGCCTGTGAGTATGCAGGTAGTATGTGCGTGTGTGAGTTTATAATGGTTCATTATATAAATTTTAACATAAAATATATACCTAAATTGAATAGAAAATAAAAATAATGGCATTTCAACAGTACATATGCAGAGAATTATATTCGCATACAGCTCTTAATAACCGTTGTCCATATTCAGGATTGATTCGCAATACTTTATATTTGGCCCACGTCGCAGAAAAATCATGATGAACGGCCTCCATAGCCTGTTCACTGTAAAAGCCAAGGCAATTTCCGTGTTTGGTACAAAATTCTTCCACATGAAAGAAAACCGTGTGAACTTTTGGAGTGATTGGAATATCCAAAGATAAATATGATGCTTTGAATTCATTGATGTATTCAATGAATTTTGGATCCAGCCTGACTGAGAAAGATGCTTTGACAACTTCATTGAACTTCTGGCAAGCATCATCGTATTTTAAACTACCTATGCTACAGTTTGAACAACACAACAAATCAAGTTTCTGTAGCAAAATGCGGCAACTTTTTCCTTTGAACGAAGGGCTCCAATTGGTCATTTCAGGCTGAACGCTACAGCGCTCTGCCCAAAGAAGAGCTTCGGCCCTTCCAAATTCTTTGGACATGTGAGAGAACAAGGTTTTTTTATTTATTATTTATTATTTATTTATTTATTATTTATTTATTATTTATACATTTATTTATTATTTATGTGTCATTATACAATAGAATCTTCATCTAGTTTCATAGTTCTGACCTATTTTGTGATCAAATATAATTAGAACAACAAAAATAACAAAATAATGATTATATTAGCATGAAGCTCTTAATAAATGCCTGTGAGTATGCGGATAGTATGTACGTGTGTGTTTATAATGGTTCATTATATAAATTTTAAGATAAAATATATACCTAAATTGAATAGAAAATAAAAATAATGGCATTTCAACAGTACATAAGCAGAGAATTATATTCGCATACAGCTCTTAATAAACGTTGTCCATATTCTGGATTGATTCGCAATACTTTATATTTGGCCCACGTCGCAGAAAAATCATGATGGACGGCCTCCATAGCCTGTTCACTGTAAAAGCCGAGGTAATTTCTGTGTTTGGTACAAAATTCTTCCACATGAAAGAAAACTGTTTGAACTTTTGGAGTGACTGGAATATCCCAAGATAAATATGATGCTTTGAATTCATTGATGTATTCAATGAATTTTGGATCCAGCCTGACTGAGAAAGATGCTTTGACAACTTCATTGAACTTCTGGAAAGCATCATCGTATTTTAAACCACCTATGCTACAGTTTGAACAACGCAACAAATCAAGTTTCTGTAGCAAAACGCGGCAACTATTTCCTTTGAACGAAGGACTCCAATAGGTCATTTGACGCTGAACGCTACAGCGCTCTGCCCAAAGAAGAGCTTCGGCTTCAAATTCTTTGGACATGTGAGAGAACAAGGTGTTACACATGGGAGCCCTTCGTTAAAAGGAAATAGTTGCCACGTTTTGCTACAGAAACTTGATTTATTGCGTTGTTCAAACTGTAGCATAGGCAAAAGTTCACACAGTTTTCTTTCATGTGGAAGAATTTTGTACCATACACAGAAATGGCCTCGGCTTTTACAGTGAACAGGCTATGGAGGCCGTGCATCATGATTTTTCTGCGGCGTGGGCCAAATATAAAGTATTGCGAATCAATCCTGAATATGGACAACGTTTATTAAGACACATAAATAATAAATAATATTTTTTTCCGAATTTTGGCGATTATAGCGTGTTTTCATGATTAATGTATCAATTAAAAAATTAAAAACTGAATTTAAAAAAAACGGCTCAATGCTTGATTTCAGTTTTTGCTGAATTATAATCCTAACATATTCCCAAATCATATTTCGAAAGAAAATTTGAAGGGCAAGCACTTTGAGGTCAAATCCGATCGAGGACCACCCTGCTAATGGTTAGTTTGCCCGAGAGTACTGACTGGTTCACAACTGACCTCGTCCTCTTAACAGGCATTTGTTTGGTCACAGAACTCGTCTAGTACCGTTAGTCCTTGCGTTCAGTACTGTTAGTATGAGGCATGCGCAGTTGAGAATCACTCATCTTCCCCTGCATCATCTTAACGATTTTCGATTGTGTACCATTTTACTTGATACTTTACTTGATGTGAATACATAAGTTAGTCATGTAGATCGGTTATGGTAAAGGTTACCAGTTCCAAACGATGCTGAGAATTGTCTGTATCAACGCAGTTCTAAACTGATTATATCCCCCTCCCCCTCTTTTTAAAAGGAGGTTCTGTTCAGAACTATACCCCATAGTACTATAAATTAGAGATGTGCAACAGTTTGCAGATAGTAGTCGTTTGAGTATAAAGAAGATGGGGCTAAAGGGACCTTTTCAACGTTGTCCACAACGACTAGGCACAGGTACTGCTGCTGTAGATAACTGACTGGCCAATGGCCCCTCATTTCAGCACGAACTTTGAAAAAACTTCCATGTATTTTATTGTCTGAGAGCAATTCGTTATTTATTGTTCCATTTTCGTTTTCCTCTTCATTTGAACACCTTCAACCCTCCACATGATCACATCTAGGACACTGAATTTCATTCCTAGGTATATCTACTCTCTGTCACAAATTGGAGTTGGCAAGTTCCCGTAATCTGATGACAGTAGTGCACTCTTTCGTGGTTGGACAGGGCATTCAGATCTAGGGAAGTTGAAAGGAATTCCACTAGTTGGTTGAAGACCTCCCATGCAGCCCCTTCAAATGCTCTATAGCCCATATTTTCATGACGTCACACCTGGAGTACGATTGTGTCCACCGAGATGGCACTATGCCAGTAAATCCCAACAACTATTTTTCACAAGAAGTTTACCGTCTTGCATCAACCTAATAGGTACGTGGTTATGACAAATATATATCGGTAGATCGGTTCTCTAAAAGCTTAAACGAGGCCCAAAATGCCAGTTCTCGAACTTCTTAATTTTTTCACCTCTTCTCACCTGATTCTTTACGCACCCACTTCTACCAGTTCTCCTTAGCCAATTTGGATGAACTTTGGAATGTATCAAATCAAATCAGTCTTTATTGATAAAGGTAATATACCTATTCAATGCATGGGTGCTATCCCACCTTCCTTAAATAAACATTCTTCTTCTTGAAAATACTTATTAGTATGAGACTTCATTTACGTAAAACAAAATAAACAAATATACTACTTCAATTTACTCAAATTTTAAACTAGGTTTTTAACTTAGGTAGGTACGTAATTAATAATAAAATTAATATTATTACTTTAGAGACAATCTCAATTAGGCAATCTCCAATCCAGCCTCTTCTAGTAACCTAATCTTGAAACGGCGTTTTTTCACATAACTCATAAAATAAGCGCAAAGCATTTTTGTTTCAGCCACACTCTTTCCTGATAACAAATTTACTGTTAAATGTTCCTCACTTATACGGCTGAGATCCCCCCCACCACCCCAAAGAATGTACGTCTTAAATTCGACAACTCTGGACACTCACAAAAAATATGACATGTTTGTTCTTTTCTCCAGTTGCATAGCAAGCACCCTTCCCTTTGATCCACTTCAAACGCTTCTCGCCTAACCCATCCCCTTATAACGTTCCTATTTGAAAGCCGAAGTAGGGCAAGGATGCACTTTTCTGCTAGTGAACTCATCGTAGCTTTCTGGAGTATGGTACGAACATGTCAGTTTACTATACAAGTTACTGTAGGTGGAATTGAACATTCTTTGAACATCATCATAAAATAACTTCATCTTGTAAGTAACAACCATTTCCTCTCGTTTATCTCTCAGCTCTTCACAATCAAGCCTCCCCCACACCGCATATTCCAGATTCCGCATATAATTTCCTTCACCTGCGCAACTCAGTTGAATTTCTTTAAACTCGTACCATTTTCAACAGTCCCGACCAACTTGTCTGGGCGAATTCGAGGATATCTTTTTAAAGGCATTTTCAATACTTTTATCAACCGGCCTAGGACTCGTTCAAAAACCTTCACACTCAATCTGTCCCTACCTGTTTCCAGTCTCAGTATATATCCCGGAATCGGCAGCAAAAGGGTACTTTTTATGAATCTGGTCTGGACCTTCTCAATCTCCTCAAAATATCTTAGGCTCCAGATTTCTGCATTATAAAATAAGACAGACTCCACCAAGGCATCCTCCAGTCGGGACGTAGAGGCCCAATTATGACATTTCCCCCGGACCAATATTTGTCTAGCAGCCCCCCAAGCAGAATAGGCTTTTGATTTAAAGTTTATGGCTGCTTTACAAAAAACACCAGATGAGCTGTAAGGAATTCCCAGGTAAACGTATTCCGTGGCACCACTAACCTTAACATCCCCCATTGAGTATTTGCACTCGATATCCATCCCTCCCCTTTTGCAGAAACATACCACCCTAGTCTTAGTTGGATTAATTACGAGTCCCATTGATTCGGAAAACTCAAACAAGGCGTTCAGCTTGCGTGTTATGTCACTTCTTGTGGTTCCCATCAAGCATAGGTCATCGGCAAAACACAATGACAATATGTCATTCACCCCGTCCACGAAAACACCCTCAACTTTGGAATGTAGGCTACATTTGCACAGCCGATGGGCCTTCAGGGGTTTTGGAGCTACTGCGACCAAGTGGAGGGAAGTTGTTAGGGAGAGGGTAGATATGTAATTATCTCCGTTCACCCTAAGAAGTTGAAATAAGATAGCGAGACTCTATGGGACATGAAGAGATGCATGAAATGGCGGGCCCTACCCTTTCAGCTGAGTTTTAACACAAGAATGTACAGTTTGATATGGAGCTTCTCTGGGACATTACGAGATGAACGAAATTATGGGTCCCATCCTGATCAGCTATGTGAGCCAAATTCTCTCCTGTTCACACTAAGAAATTTAAAATTAACAGTGAGCCCCCTGGGACAACAGAGCACAACTGTTTTTGTGGAATGGATGGTTGGTCAGCAGTTTTGTAAGTACTTTAGTACATTTGTACTTGAGTACTATACTGTGAATGTTTCCTTTCAAAAACGTGGGTAGAAAGAGGTCTGGGGAAGAAGCGGCTACATCGATTTATGAGAGTCTAGCCCTTGAAAAGTACTTGCCAAGTCAGTATTGGAGTTCAAGGAAGAGAACTTGGTACTTAAAGGAAGATCCGACAAGTACTTGTACTCAGTAATTATACTTGAAGTCCACTTAGTGATTGAGTTGCCTAGAGTTCTCCGACTAAAATGGTGTGAGTATATGCCGATTTTGTACACATTTCAGAAGTTTTAAATTCAACTACGAAAGAGGGTGAATGGAGAAGTAATACTTACTTGTGAATTGCTGTTTTCACTAATTTCATGATTCGTGATTATTTTCGCGAATTTATGTAGGAAATGAAGCTATTGCAATGGCTCCGAAGAATTTATAATTAAAATTTTCTTCATGGAAATCGGTTTTGAGGCATTCTGAAACGGTTCTTGAATTTTAAATTATATATATATATAAAATTCCAGATGTTGAGGATTGAGATAAAAAATACGTTTTTCCCAAAAGAAAGCATGAGTTCGTTGAGCAGCCTTTCATGAGCACAATAAAGTGAGCATCTTTCAAAAAATGAGCGGAAACAATAACTTAAAATGACTAAAAATCAACTATGATCTAGAACATGAACAAATTATGCAAGAAAATTTAATTTAAGAATGCTAAACATCCAAATAAAATCAGATTATTATTTAGAATAAGTTTTTTCAATGATATTGAAAGTTGACAAACACTTTACCCTCAAAGTACTCTAATTCCAGTTTAATGTCAGTACCTATCGCTTACCCGAATTAGAGTTGCTGTCCTGATGTAGGTAATCATTCTAACTCATGGAATAACACTAAGTAGATCTGCTTTCTCCTTTTGCACATTACCTGCATTACTGATATCCGGTGGTTTATCTAGAATATCACAGAGCGTTGCTACAACTCCGGTCCTTCTCTATGCGTGTAAGACAAAGGCGAAATCCTGGGCTATAAGATCTAATAGAGCTAGAGGCCGCTTGGTACGGGCTAGGACATGAATGTTCAGTTGGTTGGAAATCACTCAGGCTGGAAAATACCACAACTGAGAGCGATAATGAGAAAATATTTAGGGGTCCTCACAAGTCATTTTAGCTTCTCAGAAGTCATGACCTAAGTGCTTTCTCCATTTTGTGAATGTCGAGTGAGGAAGACACAGCCAAAGATTTCTTGTGCAAGTGCGGTAGATTCTGGAGATCTAGGTGTGATGCCCTCAGCCATTATATGCAGTCAAAAGTACCTCTCCCACAGACCCAGATTGGAAAATAAAGAAGTAAAGAGATTTGCAGCAATAAATTTTGAAATATGGAGGAACCATAAAATCCCCAGTTAGTAAGAGTCAAGCCTCTAGGCCTGAGATTCCTTTCTGTAGAAACCCCACACAGTCGGTAGATGCAACAGCGCCTATCTACTAGATCAAGGGAAGCGACAGAGGATGCCAACTAAATGGTGGTATCTACAATACGATGCGTGGATCTATGATCTGATGTCCAATTGTACGATCCAATCATACTTACTAGGAAGTCTCTATTGAATTGTCTCAATTCCTGAAAAAAGTTAGTTTCCCTCAGTCTTATTACAATTTATTGGAATCAATATTTGTAGTTGAGTTATTTTTGGTTTGCATTGGATGTGTGCCGATTCTGCCCGATCAGGACTGTGGAACTCAATTTCTCAGTGGAACCACTCTGGACCTACTCCAGGTCGCTCAAGGTACTGATATAGTGGTTCCACACGTTAGTATAGTATATGTACTATGGTTCCATGTTTCCAAAATGAGTGTGCTTTGCGATCTCCAAAGCATTCTGAATTTGGAGTGATCCCGATCCGTTAATCGATTAAAATTTGCACTCCTCATCGATTATGTTCATTTCATCGGAACTGATAAACTCATTCCCCTTCCTCATTCCATCTAGCCCTTTGTTTAGTCGGGGATTTCTGCCACTACACAGGCCAAGGACAAGATAGGCACCATAAAGTCAAAGTCGAAGCTTAGAAGTACTGCTACTGACGGCTGGAAGGGACTGGAGAGGAGGTGGGGAACAAGGGAAGGCGTGAGTGAAACCCTGAAGTCCGATTTCACATGGAGCGGTATGTCCGGAGACGGAAAGACGGAACGCAATGTGATTGGCTGTTGGGACAACAGTTGAGGATGGTGGCTGCCATGTTGCCGGAATGGGCGGTAGAAATTTGTATACCGTTGCCGCGTTCCGTCGAGCGTTGCGCAAGCTCATTGGACAGGAATGTTGATAATCGCAAGTAGAGGTTTCAGATCAGAGAGGGTTTCAGTAGGAAGGATATGATTCCATTTAGCGATGTGCCGCTTCATGTGAACACCCTGCTGCATTTCGCCACCCCCACCACTGGGTTTTCCGGCCTTCCGTCTTTCCGGTTGTTACGCTCGTACCGCTCCATGTGAAACCGGCTTGAGAGCTCAGATCGATAATTCTGACAGGATCAGTGATTTGGAACCGTTCCACGAGCGGAACTGGAACAGTTACAACAAATATCGGGATCAGCACTTCTCTTAGTTTGCATACTAATGCTTAATTAAGTACCTAGATATAATGAATGACTGTAGGCATGGAACTTGTGTATTATTGTCTTCGTCGTCGTTGAGGCCTGGTTTCCTCGAAATATCTATTCTTTGCTCGTTGTTCTTCTCTTTCTTCTTCGTCCATATACTCCGCTGATGTTGTTACCTGGTCCCAATGTTCAGAGAACCACTGCGTTCCATAAGGGTCAGGTAATTGTTCAATAACGCTGTCGAAGCCTGTCGCTGGCCTTCCTGGCTTCCAGGGCTGTCTATTCGAATCCAAGGGGTCCCTGAACCAGGGCCCCATGCCGGTGGGACTCCCATGAGGGTATTCATACATTAATGACATCTCTGGCCATGTCAAAGGATCTTTTGGATACCTTCGCTCGATGTCTTCATAATAATCTCGATTAAACATCACTTGCATTCTCCCGTGTTTTCCTGAAATGGAATAGTATTAAATAACCTTTCTTCAGTTCTCTGATAAATTTCCTAAGAGCACTCATGACAGTAAGTACCTACCTAGTACGGTGGTTGCGCCTAGATGATAGGTAGTTTCCACCTTCATTGCAATTACCGTTGGAGGAGAATACACAAAAACTACGTTAATTCCCAAGATACCTACTTAAAACAGATGTTTAAAAGAACGAAAAACAAAGTTCCAGTCATGCAAATTTTCGTAAATATAGTAATATTCATGTTGAATTGTTCTGAAATCTATGCACTTTCTTTGCAAATAAATGGTTAGCCCTTAATTTTTGTGACAAAAAAAAAAAGTTCTAATTAAAAATCTGATTGGTATTCACACAAAGATTTGAGCATTTTTTTCCTTGTAATTTTATCGATTTGTCAATTTGATAATAATTTTGTGCATACACTTTTTAATGTTGTAGTTGAAAATTTTTGATACTTTCAAAATTAAAAAAAAATATCTGTGGCTGGTCCATTAAGTTTTAGTCACCCTGTGCTTATGTATATCTATATAATATATAAGTAAGTACCTACTTAAAATTCAGGGGTTCGAAAATAATTTTCTTCAAGAAAAAAATTGAATTTGGCAAGATATATAGGTCTGATCTAGTGTAAGTCTTCCCCCAGTCATTATTTAGGTTCCTGAAATGCAACGGAATATTCTACAGTCTGAAGTACTATTACCAGTGAAAAATTATAGAAATTAAGGTCAAACGTTTATATTGATTAAAAACCTAGCAAAAATGCATTAACCAGTGAAAAAGGTCCTGTAAGAATTTTACACGTGCTATTCAGTTATGCCTTATTTATTGATTAGCCAGATAAAAAACAATCGTATTATGCAAAATAGGTTATATTCATGTAAGTGAATGGTGGGTGACACACCCTACCACAAATCCAACAGCATTATCTATCTAAGGTGGTTTCGGGGACTAAGAGCTATTACAATCCCTGATCATTTTATCCAAATCGGTCTATTAGGCTAATGTCACACGAGCACTGTTTTTCACGGACACAAATTGCTCTCAGGATCTACGGGAGAAATTGCAGACGTGCATGTGCTGTCACAGGGTCCTGATGAATTTAAATAGTTACCTAGGGAAGGGAGACGTTACCATTAGGCACTGAATATCTACAGACTGGCTAACGTCGTACCTAACTATTCACTTCAGAGACTGCACTTGGTTATTCATGCGCTATGGTTAAACTGGCTGTCTTACAACGGCAAAAAGAATTGGGTTGACGTTACTCAATGAGCTACCACTAGATACGGACAATCTGCACTGAAGCTTTGTAGAAAGTGATCCGACCCGACATTTCGTGATGGGCGTTTAGTTATCGGCGAACAATGGTTAGTTGAATAACTGGTTGGGTACCTACCAGAAAACCTGCGTTATTAGAATAACAGAAAACCTGCGTTATTAGAATAACTACCTACCTACTTCCATGTATCGAGTTATGAGAGGGACCCTCCCTTAACACAATCTGGGGATCACTTCAAAGAAAGGTACCATCTGTCCAAGCCAGGTAGGTAGGTCTGACATTGTTTTCCCTTCCTCCAAGTAGCTACGAGCTTTGTGGCAGAACTGTTCTACCAGCAGCAATTAGGTAACTCTTTACCTGTAACGCGTTATTCCAAAGGCAGTTTTGTGCAACATCAACCCTGTTGGGCTATCAGTTAATGTTAGTCTTCCTCAGTTAGTCAGCATTAAAGCACTCCTGAACCCCCTTACGACCTCAAAATTGGTCTGGGAAACAAAGAAATACCTGAACAATTCATTTCTTAACAACAATAAAATAACCATAAAATGGATTCCTGGGTAATGAGAATCACAAAGGCAATGTTAATGCGGACTGTTTGGTGCGGGCAGGCTCAGGACAACAGTTTCTGGGCCCCTCTCCTGCCATCTGAATTTCCAAAAATGCCTGTAAAACTAAAATTAAGTCATGGGTCACACAGGACCACAACATTTTCCATCTCTGGAATGGATAAAAAGCTAAATGTAGATACACAAACTAGAATGCTTGTTACGTCCTCAGATACTAAACGAGCAAATTGGCTTCTAAATAAAAGTATAAATTCAATCAGAACTATGATCAGTATCCTTACTGGACATAATGATTTCCGCAGGATGCTAAATATTATAGATAAGAACATCTCACCTATGTGCCCTTGCAGACTCGAGGAGGATTCCACAGGGCACTTTATTGCAGATGCGACCGGTACTGGAGATCCAGAACGGAGGCATTTGGACATCATATAATTGAACGTGCTTCCCTCAGAGACATTGAGTGGAAAAGAATACAAAAATTTGCTGATTTAAGCAAAAGATTTGCTTGCGACGACTCCAACTCGGGGTTAATCGGCAGAATCCTCTTTTTAAATTAAAGGGGCCTCTACATGAGGGGGAGTATTCATGCCGATTATGGTACCTTTTTACACTTTTTATGCATTTGATGGTAATAATGAGATTCATACTGCAAACAAATACTTTCAGAAGGTGGAAGGAGTGTAGTTCAACATGAAGATCACTCCAGCCAATTTTTAAATATATTTTAAAATTGCACTTATTGGCTAGATTTTTCCATTTTCAAAACTCGAAATGTCCTCAATGTCTATTCTATTATAAGAATGAAACTCTGTGAGTCTGTCTGTGTCACTTTTTTGGACAAAAGGATCCGAACGGGGGGTTTTTTTTTTACTGTGACCGGAAATCTCTTGGTCAGACTATAGGCTGTTTTATTCGTTTTCCCCCACTCTTTCGACCTTAAAATTCCGTTTTTTTGTAACCTAAATTTTGACGTTTGTTGGGTGCTTTTTCCCGTTCTTTTCAACTTCCTCGCTTCCCCTATCCCTCTAAATGGTCGTCGAAAATTCCGGAAAAATAACAGTTTCGTAGATTTTTATATGAGGAAGACGATGACGGCGCGATCGGATTGCGGAAAAAGTATCAGGAAATGCGTCAAAAAAATGAAAGAGTGCGGACACGTTTTCTCTAAAATTTCTACGAAAAACTTCGTTTTTTCTCATTAAAATTGAACCCATAAAGAGACGTTTTTTGGGACGGTGTTAGCTGATGTGGAGGCGAGCAGAGCGAGCCGGAGCGGCTAGTCATTTATGATGTTCAAATCCTTGCCTCTGCAATGTTTATAATCTTTGAAATCATCTCATCCTTTGATTAGTAGAGAACACTAACCTGACCGAACCCCCCCCCCCCCTCCCATTGGTCCTTTTTGACCTATAGGTAGAGAACGATACTCAAATATTCTAGCCTGTAGGGAGTTGTTACCTGCCTTTTATGCGACTAGCGATTCCACATTCTATAACTCCAACTCACCGCCAGGTAAGGGCTATAAAAACAACTGGTTCTTAGAGTCTCGTAACTGCTAGCGAAGACCAGGTTATACCACCTGACATTGGGTACACAGCATGTCCTGCTGTGCACGTCCTACCGAACTGAATTGTAACTACGCTCCCCCATAGTCTTTTCCCACGATGAAACTGGTGCAACGAACCTCAGTTCTGTTGAATGAATTGGCGCCTCAATTTTTATTACTATCCATGTCTGCTGCTAAAATATACCTAGATTAGTTGGACAACTAGATCAGAATGATTTGTGCAGTTTGGTGGTCGCATCTCAAAAATACATCATCAAGTAGTAAATCTCTTAGCAAATTACAGATTAGTTACTATATACCTAATTTACGCAGAATACAAATATGATATGACTAAATGTGGCGAAATCTGCGGTTGTGTCTTTGCAGGGAGGTGGGATGAGGAGATTAAACACTTCAATCCTTCCTTCCCCTGTAAGAGAGCGTCTTTATTATGTGAACCGGTTTCGGCCCGTTAGCAAAGACCCTCTTCAGCACTAAACAACAAATCCACTCAGAAAGCCCCGAGCACCCAAGGATAAGTAAAAAAAAAAAAAAAAAAAAAAAAAAAAACAGGCTACGTCAACTGGTAGGAACTAAACTATACATTAACAGAAAATTATTAAAACGAGGTCTTCTAAAACAACATACCTTTAGGATCATCTATCAATAACAAGAGGAACAACAAAAATAAACGTCCTCCAACAACTCTCTAGTGAGGAGAATGGCAAAACTTATGCAGCAACCTCACAGCGTCTAAGAACAAAGAGAGAGAGAGAACAAAAAAAAAAAAAAAAAAAAAACAACTGGGTAGTACCATTGCAGATATGATGAATAACAATGGAAACTGGGGGAATGGGAGAGGGATCATATACCTACATTAAATTAACAATAACAAAACAATCAATGAATAATTTAAGGAGAAAAAAAAAAAAAAAAAATAGATACATAACTTCACATTCCTTACCAAAATATCAGTATCCAACAGTATCAACTTACTTATTGATAATAACAAGGGGCTCTAAAATTAAGATAAAACAATAAAAACAACGAAACTTATAACAATATTCCCAGAAGGAAATGGTCAAAAAGAATTAAATAAATAAATAATTACAGATTTGTTAGACGAGTACCTACATCAAAATGACGTTTTAAAATATGACTTAAAATATTTAAAAATGTCGTTTAAAAATATGTTTCAGAAGTTGAATTCAAATGCAAAAAATATTGTGCCGATCCTGGGATTGAACTCGAGGTCCCTTGACTTAGTAGTCTGTAACACTAATCACTAGACCACAGAGGACTACTGCAACAATTGAGAATCGCAGAGCTCATTTCCATTGCTCGGTGACATTAGTTCGAATTAAAAACAAGCTCAGCAGTTAGACGGCGACACTTGAAATATTTAAAAACAGTGGGACAAAAAATTTGTACCTAGTGTGACACTAATCACCCTACTCACTCGCAGAGCTCATTTCCTCGGTGACATTAGGGTTGCACACAGTGGGACTGCACTGCAGCACTGAGGTGAAGAGAAGCTAGGAGCTACACTTTGACAGGTCGACAACTGCGCTCAAAACGATGAACTTAATGATGTGTACATCATGGGTATTTGTGGACTATTAGTTTCAAGGCTGAAACTCGAGTTTCGACTGGTTCCTAATGTTCCTTGCCGATCATATTTGACACACCCTAGAGGCTCCAAAAGTCAAGTTTCTATGTCAAAGTATTGAATGAATTTGAATTTTGAAATGAGCTATGATACCATAATCATTCTACATTCCAAACCTATTGCTATTTTCCATCCAAATATCATCAAGATACATAAGTAAATATTCCTGCACAAAAGATCTACCTAAATATAAATAATAAACCTTTGTGTAATAATTTGTATCATTGTCAGCTTATTGAAAAAATCAATAATTTCATATTGTAGTTCCTATTATTATAATTTTATTTACCTATTATTTGTTTTGGTGCTTCAACTTACCTATAACTGGTTTGTACCGCATTGGGGTTACGGGACCCGTAGCCGGTACTGGACTTGGCACAGGTGGGTTTGGTGGATCGTATCCCTCATAACTATGACTGATGTCGATAAGAGATCCGCATGGTACATCCTGGACCTGACTCCTCGGTCCGCGGGCCCTCGGAGTCCTGGGGGGCGGTCTGAATGGTGATGACCGTGGAGACGATGGTGGAGATCCTATGTCAATTAGCCGCCCTTCTGGCACAGTGTTCCTATTTCGTTGAGCCATAGAAGAGACGGGATTGCATATATTTCTTCTCCTTCAATCTTTTCTTCCCGGACCACAATTAGAATGCATTAACTTTTATCATGGAAAAACAATGGGATTTCACAGGGTGGTGGTACAGGATGATTCAAAGGAATATAGCATTCACATTTCGAATTGAACCTTTCGTGAAAGGTTTAATTCAATGTGCGAATGCTATATACAGGGTGTTGAAAAAGGCCAGTCATGCAGCATGATCCCATGAGCGAATTTTTGAAGAAATCTTCGACATTTCAGTCGCTATTGATCGTGTAGAGAAATTTTAGTTTATGATTTTGATAGCCAAACATGGAATCAAATTATTAAAAATAATTAGGAGGTACTCATACTTTATTATTATTAAACTAATCTTGTAGATTTAAAGACAAATGTAGGTAAATATTCATAGATTTCGATGTCCAATGTGGTCAGTATTGAAGGCAGTTGAAATCTTAACAGTATCCTATCATAACATCATCAAATCTTGACATAAAATTAAATAACATACCAACGTCATATGAAAGAAACGTATTTTCACAGCCAATCGATGATGAGGCTTCATATTACGAGTGATATAAAGTCAGTTGCATTCGAATCTAGTATCCTACAGCAAGAAATTGGAGACAAACTGTAGTCTCTGTGCATCTATTGACAGCCTAAATTATGGGGAAGTGTCACTTGGCTTTTCCGTAGCAACAAGAAAGAAATTGAAAATATTTAATACTTCTTCATAATTTCATGGCTGATATTTTCTAAGCCACAGTCAGTATTAAAGCTACATCAAGTCCTAGAGCAGTTGATCGTGAAACATTAAAGAGAGCGACCGAGAGAATCCGAGGACGGAATATTTCACAGAGTAAACTCATAAGTTGTGATCAATTTTTTTTTTTTTTTTTTTTTTTTTTTTTACAAGCACCTACTACCTACGTTTTAAACAGCATGGTTCTAGGATTGGTTATACAGGGATACTTCCATAAGAGTAGTTCAATCTGAATTTGGACAATGTTTCATGCAAATATTACCGATTTTTACAACTAGCGAACGGCATTATTTCGATTTTCGACTGATTTTTCAACTTTGAAATTTTTGAAAACTTGGTACATCTTTTTATAGGAAATTTTTACGCTGATTCCGAATATACCACATGTTAGTATGCTGAAAAAATTATTTCGCACAACAAATCGCAAAAAACAGGCTATTTTGAAATTTTTGACTACATTTTTGAAAATTTCAACCCGAAGATGTAATCCGATCATGCTGGCCAACGAACTTGAACTTTCGTTTTGTGTCCTTAACATTTTAAAATTTGTTTGAAGTTTCTAGCACAATTCTACGGACAGTTATCGTCTGGAATGACATATACATACATACATACATACATAAAAAAATGCGTTAAACTTCAGAATATGATTCAGAATAGCCTGAAACGGATTTCTGCATAACATTTTTTCAAAAATTCACATTCTACAAATTTTGAGGCGAGAGCAATAGCTTAATTTTCTTCAGAAATTCGCTAAAAGCACTTGTTTGTGTACCTTCTATAGATCATTTCTACAACTAGATATAATTTGATACCTAATAATAATTATTGATTACTTTAGGAAGTAAAGGTAATTTGTATCACTGTTAAGGAAAATACAACAATTTTTCCTCTTTCTACGGTCCTTAGGTCCCAAAGTGTTGGCACATCTGCCTGTTTATGGTGTTGATACTTCTGTTTCATGAATTGCCCGTCCGCCATTTAGTACAAAGGGTAGAAGGACTGAAGAACTAGTGGATGACTGGGATGGGATTAGACCAACGGGTCCGCATCATGTGAACCCAAGTTACATGATTTGCGTTTAATGGGTGGGCAGTGGATACAAATTACCTTTACTTCCTAATACAGGGTGCGGCTGAGAGGACGGACGGTTTTAAAAAAATCATAAAATAGTTAATTTTTACTAAAAAACAAATTTATTGATGCAATCAGGTTCGCAAGGAAATAGCATTTGAGACAGTCAAGTGTGAAAAATCACATCAGGCATGTGGTGGCCGAAATCGTTGATGCAGTGCTGGAAGTGTTCTTGGAAGTTTGCGTAGACTCTCTCCAACATAGCGCTACTTTGAAATGATCACCAACTTCTTTTTCCCTGAATTACGACGGACGAACCCGACGTGTGTGGTTCCAGCAGGATGGGGCGACCGCCCACACAGCCAGAGCATCAATGGACGTTATTCACCCTCTCTTCCCTGGGCGCCTTATTTACAGGTTTGGCGATGTTCATTGGCCTCCTCGGTGTCCAGATTTATCCATATTCGATTTTTTCTTATGGGAACACCTCAAGGCTAGAGTATACGAGAACAAGCCCCGAACTCTGGACGAATTGAAGGATGCAATGGAAGTCGCCCAAGTTGTGAGAGCTATGTTGGAGAGAACGCGCAAGAACGCCTCCAGTACTGCATCAACAATTTCGGCCACCACATGCCTGATGTGATTTTTCACACTTGACTGTCTCAAATGCTATTTTCTTGCGAACCTGATTGCATCAATAAATTTGTTTTTGAGTAAAAATTCACTATTTTATGATTTTTTAAAAACCGTCCATCCTCTCTGCGCACCCTGTATAACCATAATCAATCTGTCCCAGGAGGTTGATTGTACAATTATATTTCGAAAGATCGGTAATCTGTATCACTGTGGCTTGTAGTCCAATCCACCAGCTCTCAGGTACTACAGGAGACACTTTTTAGCACAGAATTTGTGAATAGTCAAAAAAAATTTTGGTTCACCTGAGAAGAGGAAACCGTTATCAGTGTAAACTAGATATAATATTTATTTGTAAATGTATGAAACAATCCTAAAATAAACAACCAAAAATGTTTGGTGGTTACCTCTCTTATTTTGTATACATATTTCCCAATTTATCCTTTACCCAAGAGATCCCATGTCAGGTGAAGGTGTAGGCTCAGGGTGGTCCCAATTATTTGAATGATCTGAGTCTAAGATCTAACTGTGTAGGTTAATTCCCAGGACCCACGAATGGGTTGCTAGATTGCGTTGTATGTATAAAATTTCTTACAATGTTTAAAACAATTCTTAATGCATTTTCCAACTATATAACGTTACTTTATTCGGACAGTTCAGATTATAACAAGCTTTATAAAAAAGGCCTTCTGTCCTTAAATTATTGTTTTTTTTAATTAAACTCCAACGTTTCTACCCAGGAACTGGTGCTTCTTCACGGAGATTAATATTCAAAAGTGTAGAATACCTACTTAAGTACTTATTTTTTTCATTTTTTGTTAAAAATCGAATCTAAAAGTTGTTTTTTTTTATGAGTTTTTTTTTAAAGTCAAACTAACTAGGTATGATTTTCAAAAAAAAACTTTTCCACCAGTTATGATTTGCTTTCATGTTGTTGATTTTTTTTTTTTTTCAAAGTATCAAGGATCTAGGTAGCCCCCCCAATCAAAGATTGGAACAATCGGGAATAAACGGTGGCTCAACTATGGAGACTTATACCTTAAGGAAAATTAGATAGATATAAATTTATGCCCACATTGGGGACTTAAATAGGGAACTAAGCCCTGGAAATTAGGAACAATGCCCTTGAATAATTGGGAACAATGCCCTTGAATAATTGGGAACCATGCCCGGGTATAAAGAATAATAAAAATGGCAAAGGCCAGGTATACCATAGGTATGAAATTGAAAATATTAGAGGGGAATAAAAGAGAAATTATAAGTCAAAGACCAATGAAATTATTTATATACCAAAGGGTGATAATGGGAATTCCTCCTGGAACCCCGGGCCATGTTTCTTCTGAAACATTAACGCCCCAAAAATAGTGGATTGGATTACTAGGCGTTAGCTGTCCATAACCCTAACCACACTCGCTCTACCGAGGAGAGTGTGACAGACCCAAAAAGGATGCCCTTAGTAATAGCACGTAATGGGCTATGTTCAGGAAGATTGGTTTTCCAGTTCTTGGATCACACATCCAACGCCAAACTCAGCCTTTCAAGAACACGAGCAGAGGCGTGTGACACCCGTTGGGAAACAACGGAGCGACGGCAGCACTTTTTCTGGGATTCTGACGGGAACTCTGTCACAAAAGTTGATTCTCGTCTTACCATTTTTGAGGTCCTTAGTATGTCTGCAATGAGCAACCAACGCGTTTTTTGTATCTTCTTGTTGTAGATCCGATTCATGTTTTGAAAAACGATGCCGAACGGACTGACACGTTTCCCCCACATACACTTTTCCACACCTACCACTACCACAAGGGATCTGGTAGACCATGTCTGAACGTTGTTCTTTTGGTGTGAAATCTTTTAGTTTGGAAAATAGTTGTCTGTTTGTATTAAGTGTTCGAAATGCAATTTTGATTTAGGGCTCTAAAGTCTTTGTCATTTGAAAAGGGGTGGCAGAACCCCTTTCACGTAAGACATTGATTATTTTTGGTACCTGGTTGTTATTGTTGTTAAGTTGACGGTATACTGTTCTGTTTCTTTGAAGTGTTCTATGTATATTTTATCTATGTTGTGTGTAAACATTCGTGGAACTATTTTGCCGTCTGTACATTCTTCAGTTGTCCCCATAAACTAACAAAAACACCAAAACGATTCTGTACCAACATACTCAAGGAGAGAGGTTTAGTGTTAGGTAAAATTTTTGCCTGAAGCAAATTTTTTAGAGAATTTAGCGTCTTTTGTATATTTTATCTCACCTTCACTGTTAGCACAAGTTGTTCTCAATTGATGATTGATTGATATTATCCGCAATCCATTGGGTACTAGATGTAAGTGTAAAACCGGTGGCCCTAACAATGTTGTGTGAAATCCGTATTTTTGTTTGTTGTTGATGAATTATTCCTCATGAGGAATAAAGATATGTCAGTTGTAGGTATGCACTGAACATCTAATAAATCTTGGTTACCTGTTGTTTATTGAGGGAAAACTTTCCAAACAATGGAATTGAAGTATTGATTAATAATACAGAAAATAGGTAGGTACGATTTTGATTTTTAAGCGCATTTGGCTGTTAGGACCTGCTTTAAATTGCTTATTTCGAAGGCAATTATTCGCTTTCAATAGAAGGGCTTTTAATGGGCAGATTCCAGTTATCCTGTAGGTTCCGATTCCTGGTTTGAGCAGATTCTGCTTCCTCCACCGAAGTTTTGGGAGCTTTGTGTTTGTGCAAGAAGTCGAAAAAATTGTGCTCTTCCAAAATCAAAATCTCCACATGATTTTTGATTCTGTGTCTCGGTGGTCAAGCCCAAAACTATAGGTACCTACCAAATTTTGTCCGATTCTGATGAGATCTTCAGAGGTTGCACGGATTAGCTCCTTGTTGGTCCCTTATAATTATCATTGACGTCAAATAAATAGAAGCCCCTGCGCATCGCATGCTCGAATATGAATTCCTTGAACGTGATTTGCTCATCATGTATCAGTCTAATTGCATTCTAAACCGGGGGAGGAGTGGTAATGTTCCAGAAAGATGCCCTCTACATTATATCCTGATTGGTTCAGTAATAACTATTGCGCATGCACTGAACTAAAATTGACTTACTCAGGCAAAATTTCGAGACTAATAGACTGATTTTGACAAATTTATCGGGGATTGTGCAGGTTCCTAGACGGTGCCTATAAAATGTATTGCCGTTGGATCAGTGGTAGCCAGTGCGCATGCGCAAACATGAATTTCTTAAAATATCAATTTCTTATAATCTATTTATCCGATTTCGTTCTAACTCAGGAATTTGTGTTTCAGGAAGATACCCTTTGAATTATATGGCAATTCGTTGAGTACCTAATTAGTGTAATTACTAATGCACATGCGTAAAACAAAAACTGATTGAAACAGGCAAAACTCCGAGATTAATAATGGATTGATTTTTATTAAACCTTCAGGGATTTATTTATTTAATGGAATCCCAATTTACATATTTTGTGAACTCAGCTTATAAATGATGTTTTATAGATTTCATAGCTTTTTTATTAATAGTAGTCCGTGCGCACGAACAAATGTGGATTTCATTAATGTCGATTGCTCATCATACATCAGTCCAATTTCGTTAGTTGTATATGTTCCAGGAAGATACCATATCAATTATTTCGCGATTGGTTAATAACTCATGTGCAAAACTGATATTGGTAAATCTTCGAAACTAATGGACTGATTTTGAAAAAAATTTCAAGGATTCTGCGGGTCAACTTTGAGACAATCACCTATTCGATCCCCCATGTATACATAAGATGGTGAATGCCGTTGGATTAATGGTATGATATACTCAGGCGCAAAAATAAATTATATTAGCATGTCTATGCATATATTTACATTACCTACTGTTATATTTCATATTCGATCATTTCGGCTCTTCAACTAATTCTATACGTTCAAGTTAGAATATGTGAGGAAGGTATACATACTACCATCCCAACTTGGTAGTTAGAATTTAGGTCCTAACTAACTGCTATTTTAATAAAACCACCCTTTTACAAGGCAAGATGGGATTGAATTTCTATTGATGCTCCGTCTGGGTGACCATTTGATTGCTGCTGATGATTATGCTGAAGGGCTATTCAATTAAATTTCTTTGGTTATCCGTATGAAGCTGGAATGGAAACCCAAAGGGGCTTACTGGCTCATAAAAGCAAGGCGCCTGAACGCCCAGATCAGATGAGGGCTCTGAAATTTGGATTGGATCTCACTGCAGATCTACTGTGACACTCTGATCAGCTGAAGCATCCAGATGAAAATGTATTTCATATTCATAACCATTTGCCTTGACTGCGCTGGCTAAAAATGATCGATTCCGTACTTTTGCCTTTCAATGAAGAAAAGCCAAGAAAAAAAAACTTGGTTATCAAGGACAATAAATCAAACCTCAACGACTGTGTAGCAGTTTCTTTGCTTATGACATTCCCTAAAATGTTGGAATTTGAAATGGAGCCTGAAAGGGACCAGAGTTTGGCGTTCAACTCACGTGGTGTTTCACTCCCAATGTCGTACTCCTAAAGCAGGTTCAGGTTGGTGACACATTAGACTCAGGTTGTTGCGATCTACTCCCAGTTTGGACTCGTAAACTTTCCCTTTCCCGTTGCGTTGGTCCCTAGAATATTTTCCCTCAGCCAGCTGATTAGCTTCACCCAGAACACCCCATGTGGAGGTTGGCTGATGTCTCCCATTTTCATACTAGTCAGTTTCCTAGCTGGGAGGGAGGCAAGATGCCGAGATACTTAGAAACCATTCTGGAACATGTGAATCTTAAAAAGTTGAAAGAAAATTTTCGTACAATAAGAAAATGTGCCGTTCATGAACAAGATTTGCAGTTTACTAGACAGCGAAGATTAGTATAGCAGGGAGGGAAAAACTTTAATACCATCACAGGAACTAGCTCAAGACACAAATACCTCACCTCGCAACATTTCTGTCACCATACCATCCAATATCGTAAACACATCATCACTAGATTTTGGTAGTACTCCTTTTTTCTACATACTCTTGTGCAAAAACAACGTACTCACAATACGTTTTCAAATAACTTTTGCACGTAAACTTCTTCTTGCCGAGCCACTACAAGCGCTGATGACCACTCTGACATGTTCTATACAAGTAAGTAGCATTCAAAATCACTCTGCAAAAGTGCAATACAACCTTTAAAGCATCGTGATTGTGAAGGCGTTGATCATGCACTGAGAAGCTTTTATTGTTGATAAGTACGTATGGGTCGCATGCTGTAACTTTGCCGGTTTCTCCAGGTCATAATGCACAAGTACACACAGGTTGAATAAAATAAGATTTTTATATCTTCCCTTCTACTTGTTTCCGAGTATCTAGGATGAGCCAGTGGACACAGGGGCTCTTTACTGATGTTGGGTGGGCGAAGGATCCCACTGAGTAGCCCTACTCTTCTAAGCCCTTCTCAGAGAAATGGGTGAAGTTACAGCACACAAACCATAACTTCTATTGTCAAGAAAATGCATTTCAGTTGACCAATGTTTGCCCATTTTTTTTAAACATTCAGGAAAACCAAGTTGGTCAATAAAAAAAATTCAGAATTTAATAACATATTTTATTACATATATCTTTATACATAACAATGACGGCCATTATACAGAAAAAATAGGAGTATAAGACGAATATTAGGCGATTCCTTGTCTCTTTGGAGAATAAAATTTTGGCTTATACAAGGACGAAAAGCGTTAATACTTAATACTATACTTATATTTCAATCACATGTCACGAGCCTAAAAAGGTACAATAAATCTAGCACAAAACAATCAGCAACTAAAAGGTAACGTTTTCACTAGACCACGTACGACTAGAAAATATTTTCCAACTTTAATTTGGTTACTTTCTTGAACAACAATTACAATATAATAAGGAATTGACTAATTTATTGAATACCTATCAAGATATAATAAATTAAAACTATCTATTTACTGATACATAGATATATAACAAAGAACAGATATTTAGATTCAGCAACGAAGGGCTGTTTTTCACAGACTTGTACATAAGTGTAACAATTAGATGGTTTGTGCGGAAAAAACGCACAGTGCCAGTGCGTTAATGACCCATAACGAAACACGGAGCAATCAAGGCTACCTAATAGTAATTCAAAATTTGTTAACTCTCTTAAAATTTCTGACCAGTAGTAAAATCCCAGAGATGGTTCAGCAGATTCTAAAAATACAATGCTATCCCTCCACGTTTGCAAACTATTATGTACATGACAGCTTTTTTTTTTTTCAATCATTATTATTATTTATTTTTTTTACAAAAATACGTCGGAGAAAACATTGGAATGCCGAATTTTTTTATCACCCTGTTCAATTCATGAGGAATTGAGGTTATTGAGGAATCAGTTTATTCGTGTATTACCTTACTTCAAACATAGAAACAAGAGTGTGTGAGGTTCAAGGAAAACACCCACAGTCAAAGATATTTGATTACATTGGCCTCACAGTTCAACCCGTTGGAGCGCTGTTTCTAACGAGAATTTCCACCTAAAGAAATTAAGGACATGAGCTCAAACTCTGACGAGGTATCAAATATTTGTTGGGCAGTTATAACTGTAATCAAATGAGAATTCGAAACTTGTTTAAAAACAATAGCTAAGTAGTACTTAGTTTCTTGACTTGGAACGAAACTGTAGATACAAGTATTTAATAATTATCTATATAAATGTATGTATTTTTGTGAATTCTCAAAAATTTGTGACTCCTCAACAACCTTCACCTCTCAATCTAATCATCTTATCAAGGGCCAAAATATTCAGTGATATAGATATTCAGAACACGTTTCTCTGAAATTATTCTTAAAATAGATTCACTTACGTTATTATTTTAATATCCAATAAAGGATGGATACCCAAAAAAGTAATAAAAAGTACTAGCCGTATAGAAAACCCTTGCGAGCGATTTTATAACCCAAAATCAGTAACAACCATTACTTATTCTTAATTATATCCCAAAATCGGGTGATTTAGATCAGTTTGATACACGTAAAATTTGAAAAACTTCTGTTTCACGTTGTCCCGAGCATTATCCAACTGCATGGAACTTTCACAAAAAATCAAAGCGTTACATCGATTTTTGAATTTGGATTTAATGGGGATATTTCTTCTCAACCAACACAAACAGAAACAGCACATACAGTCATACGCATATAATATATGACTAGATTTTGACACATTTTCATATTTTATGTGTGTGTGAAATAATATGGTTTTCTATTCTAGGTGCTATAAAACGGATTTTGATGGAGACCATTATCTAAACTTTTGTTTTTTAAAGGATTGAGTCAATTAAAAGAGCTTAATTTTCTACGAAAATTCTCAAAAATTGTTTTGGGCGAATATACTTGTATGTTCAGAACCAGTTCCATATAGATGTTGGTAGGTTCCTAAGTACGAGTACATTGTTCTAAACCGAAAAGATTTTCGTAATTCGCTTAAACGTGGGACAATTATTATTGATTTTTAATCACATTTTTGGTAAACGCACAAGAAAAATATAAATAAAATAAAATAAATAAATAAAATAATAAAAACATTCCGTTTTAAAACTTTTTTAATTAGGCTTTTAATACTTTTGCAGCTCTTTCGAAGCAATTTCTGCTACCAAATATTTATGAATTGCACGATCTTAATTAATTTTCACGTTAAAAAAAAAAAAAAAAAAAAAATAAAGTCTTTTGACATCAATCTTCTATACATGATGCTTGATTTTTGATGAAATGCAGCCTGTTTTGAGGTACCTAGCTCAAAATAGAGTTCCATGGAAAAAGTTACAACAAAAAGTAGCTTCTAAATTTTTTTGACCCATGTTTTACAAAAATTATCTAAAAACTATTTCTATAATTTTAAATTCAAATAGATTCTAACTTGAGAATTTCAAACAAACAAGAAATTGAAAAACATTATTGACCTAAGTGACGTCACATTGAGTCATGTAGGTGGTGAAGTCTTGTCCAGGTGTAGAATATTATGAAACAGCTTCTATGAACTGAAAGTCTCTCATGCAGCATGACCTTATGAGCAAAATTTGGTACGTAAAGGAGACTTTTAATTGTTTTGTGATGCTTTCCGCCTCAAAAAGAAAGTGCTTCTACCGTGATACATTGTATCTTCCTGATACATTGATTTGCAGTAATTGAGGATATTTTGACCTCGTTCAATGAGGAAGAGAATTCCTGAAGGATGCACATAATGAACAACTAGGGCTGGTTTATCATTGCTCAGTCGGATCTCCGAATAGTTAATCACTAATATCATATCAGTCAGAGGTTAAAATGTGTTGAGCTTTTAGAAACAGTTCATAAATCATGGGATGACTGCTGACTAACTCGTCAGAGTACCTACAGAATGCCAAAATCAGAATTTACCATGGAGAAAGAAAACAAGGTTATACAACAACAGAACATTCACATAGAATTAAGTTGCAACACTATGTAGTAGTGATTGTTTCCATAGCAACTGCCAGGCCCCAGCTTTCTGGTGCCTCTTCACTACATACTCTCTTTCTTTTACATCAGGGGTGTTCAAACGGTCGATCGCGATCGACCAGTCGATCGCGAGTGCTTTTTGAGTAGATCTCGAGAAGAAAATTTTTTTTAATAAGTAGGTAACTAAACTATAACAATTTATTACGTAATAACATTGCTTGCGGCAAAAGGCGGCTTTATCAAAGGAACGTGCGGTAGTTGTCAAAGAAAAGCCGCGTTGTTTCTAGACTAGACTGTTTCTGGAGTCTGGCGTTTTATATCTGAAGATAAATATCCGAATCTAAGGCAAATCGCCCTTCATTCAACTGACGGCAATGTTTGGGTCAACTTACTTGTGCGAGTCTACATTTTCTGAAATGAAGATAATTAAGTCAAAATATCGCAATCGACTAACTGACGATCATATGTCATCATGCTTGCGATTGGCACTCAGTGGTTACGCACCATCTTATGAAAAGTATGCTGAGGACATGCAGTGCCACGCTTCAACATCCAAAGTCACTCCTTAGTTGAGTTTAACACCATATGTAACTCTTTTGTTTTGTAACAACGAATAAACTCACAATTTTGAATAACTAGGAGTTTTTTCATTGATATTGTAGAGAAGAACTTAAGTAAACCTAACCCAAACCTTGACTAAAATAATGTAAATTGTGCGGAAAGCTTATATCTATATATGCTACGGTACACCCTACCTAGGTAGGTAGGGTGTATCGTGTATGTACGACAACCCTGCATCACACATACTTGCAGCCTCTCAGAGTCGATCGTAAGTAGTCTAAAAATATTGAGGTAGATCGCCAGCAGTTCAAGTTTGAGCACCCCTGTTTTACATCAATTGTGAATCAGTTTCTGTTCCTGATTTTGTTTTGTGAGTCGAATTTTCCTTTTTTGCCTGTTCCAGTGAGATTACCGAACTACCAGCTCTCAGCCACTAAACGAACTCATCATGTCTTTGAATGTAATGGTTCACAGTACTTTCCCAATATGTACCTATTCATCAAAATTAGCATGGAAGCTCCAAATTGTTTTTGCATGTTGACACTCCTAGGGTCGGTTGATCAATTACCTACATTAACTGCCGGACAGCTATACCGAGTATAGAGCTATACTCTAGATAAAGAATGTGAGTCGTTTATCAATGCAGAATAAAATATCTTTCCGATAAATATTCTCACAGAAAGCGCCATTAGCATCCTCATTGGTGTCTGCAGACAACAAAATAAGGGGATTTACTCATGGAGCTACATTTTTTTTCATGGATTTACTATTTAAAAAACCGGGTCTGACATTTTTTCCACACCAGTGTCCATCATATAATCAAGCTCAGCAAATAAGAAACCACCACCTTTTTGCCATTTGCTTCATGCCTAGAGAGAGAAATAATTTACGAATTGCGATATTCCAACCTGAATTATTATGACCGAAGAATAGCTATGAATGAATTATTGCGATCAGTAAGTTGTGGACTCAATTTCATATTCGATCTCCGTTAGAATATAAAAAACGGTATCTTTGTCCAACCAATACCTCTCGACCCATTTTAGTAGGTGATTTACACAGGGTCTTACTGTAAACAATCTTCTTTCCCATTCAAAAAATTTTGCTATGACAGAATCTTAGTGGTTGCTGCTATTTGAACACATACTCCAAAATGTATCCATTGGAAGGTACAAAAATAAGGCAACCAAACTTCAGATTCAAACAAAATGTGTTAACAAATTAACTTGGTCGAGGTTAGAAAGCTCTAGATATCTCATTAACCTCCAGTTATAATTGTTATCCAGCCGTCCAGGGATCAGATAAATTAAAACTCCTTGTACCGTCGAATACCTAGGTTTCTCAGCTACTCAACAGGTCGGGCGACAATTCTACGCGCCACGCCACTTCGGGTTGCAGCACGCGTTTATGTAAACAACAGAGAAGTGAAACGTGTGTTGTTGACATTCTTAGTTTGTTTTTGTGCTGGTTTCTGTACTGAGCTGGATTTTATGGTGTTTTGTGTTGATGATGGACGGTCTGGTGAAAGAATTGAATAGTGGAGGGCGGAAGAGGGCATCAGAGAGAGCATGGCAAAAGCAGAAGGAGAAACAAAGTAAGTACGGAGATACTGACCCCAACCTCATTTTCTCAAAAATCCTAGTAAACATGATTCTAAGAACCTGGCGTGTCTGCAATTGAGTATGAATGATATTTCTATGAATCGCCAATTCTTTTATCAGGCTAAAGGTAAAGAAAAGCAAGATCTCGTTCTTACTCGACTCATCTCGGCTTTCCCACCCAAGAGAACGGGCCGTGAAGGGGGTAAAGGAGGGCCTTGCAAACCAAAACAAGTGTCCATAAAGTATTTTTTGCTTCGATCCTCCAAGAAGGTGGCTACCCCTATTTGCAAAAAGTTTTTTTGTTTTGCCCTGAGTATTTCCAATGCACGAGTTTTGTGATTGGGTAAACTGATCGGTGCGGGTACTGTCCCCACGGAAAAAAGAGGAGGAGATAGGAAGGCCGTCAAATTTGCTCCGAAGAGGCAATCCGTTCGGGATTTTCTGGGGAACCTCAAGTGCACAGAATCTCACTATGGACGGGGGAAAAGTAAGCGCGTGTATTTGCCGGCTGATTTAACCACAAGAAAGCTCTACCAATTGTACATCTCCAGCGCTCCTGCTGAAATGCGTGTCAGCAGAACATTCTTTCATAGCATTTTCCTCAGAGACTTCAACATTGGCTTCTCATCTCCAGCATGTGATGTATGCGCTACTTGCTCCAGGTTGAGGAACGAGATTATTTCCTCTGTGAATGTGGAACAGAAATCCAAGCTCATTGGGGATTTACGATTGCACAAGACTCGTGCTAAACAGTTTTACAAGCTGATGTAAGAGGCCAACGCCAATGAGAATGCAGTATCTTTTATATTCGATCTGCAGCAGGTGCAACCTCTGCCTAAAACGCCGATTGGCGAGGCATTTTATCGCCGACAAATTTCATATTACGCTTTTGTTGCGTTTCATATTCTTCCAAAGAACCAACGTTTTTTACGTGGAATGAAGTGGAAGGAAAGAGGGGCTCGAATGAGATCGGGTCAGCGGTTCTCTGTTACCTGAGAAACATCCCATTCTCATCAAACATTACCTCAGTTCAACTATTCTGTGACGGATGTGGTGGGCAAAATAAAAACGCTCATATGATTCACGTCTTCAGCTACTGGTTGAAAACTGAAGCTCCTGAACATGTTCAAGCGATCCAATTGACGTTTCCAGTACGCGGGCATAGTTTTCTCCCAGCAGACAGAGCCTTCGGTAGAGTTGGGAAACGACTAAAAAAAATATCGGTCATTGAGAACTCACAACAATATAATGAGATCTACAAAGAATTTGGGACTGTCCATTCTCTAACTGACGATTGGGTAGTCTATGACCTGAAGGATCTTACGGATTTTTATCAGAAAATCGGAGGCATCAGGGACGCAAAGAGGGTTGTGATCAAGAAATTTTTGTCTCGTTCAGGGAACATCTGCACGAAAGTTCGTTGCCATCTCAACTACAGGTTTGATTCCACAACAGAAGAATTTCGAAGCATCCTCAAAAAAGGGAGAAAGGAGGAAGAACTTCCGCGTCTCGTAGAGCTACCTAAACGAAGGGAGAAGAAGAAAGACGTTCTCCAACTGCTAGAACAACATTTAGGAGCAAATTGGCGCGAAAACCAAAATTTGAAGTGGTTTGTAGGGCCGTGTGAAGGACATGCCCCCAATGAGGATCTCGAATGGGAAGATTGTGAATGTATGGACGAGGACCCCATGCCAACCCATCTCTAGATGTCTCACAAATAGGGTTTAACTAGGGATGGATGAAGATCCCCAATTGTATTATCTGGAAAATAACGCTATCTGTCAGATTAATTCCTCTTATCCATTGGATAAATGTGATTGATATACCGACCGATAAATGTGATCGATATTAATTAATTAATATCAAGAGTTT
The DNA here is from genome assembly GCA_030762985.1 of Adelphocoris suturalis. Classification (NCBI taxonomy): domain Eukaryota; kingdom Metazoa; phylum Arthropoda; class Insecta; order Hemiptera; family Miridae; genus Adelphocoris; species Adelphocoris suturalis. The sequence continues at coordinate 43,678,165 of CM061049.1, forward strand.
TCTTTTTTATCCTTTAACGCTTCTCAAATGTTTTCGTCAGTTCTAGAAAATGGTTTTTAGGTGAACTACAAAGCTTCCCCGAAGGCGTTGAGAAAGTGAAAATCGGGTTTAACTACCTAACTTTTGCCTACAGAGAATGACCGCACACCACCAACCACCTTTTTCAACACCTCAACACTCAATTCTCTTTGTCCTCCTGCCTATAAATTTTCATCAACATCGTAGGTACTGATTATGGTTCAAAGCAGGTGTGTGGATAAAATAAAATAATTGTCAGCAGCAATTTGGTCATTGACGAAATAGAATGTTTCCAGTCCATTGGTGACACAACTATGTGTCCAATATGTGAAAGCAAAAGTAATATTCCTTTAGTTATTTCAATTGATTTGCATCCCAAGGCCACTTCTTTACTTGTGTCACTCCCTCCAGTCTGCTTTAAGTTTTTGGAGTAGATACACGTTGGTCTGGTGGTCAGTGTCAAGTTTCACAATTCAATTCATAGTTTCAATGATTTCGGATTGCGAGATTTTGAAATAGTCTAGTAACATGAAAACTCTGAGACCCGATTTACATGAAATAATTTTATTCTTTTCAACAGCCACTATATACACCATGTACTTTCGAAAGTTCTTTTCTTCCTTTTCAAAATACACTTTTTCACGATACACAACAAGTTACTGCCAAATATACATCGTCATCCAAAGCTGACGTCACAAACTGAAGGAAATACCCTCAGCGTGTGTGGGCATGGACCATTCATACCAAACCTTTTAGCTTGCGCCTTAAGTCCAGTGCTTGAGGATCGGCCTGCAACTTTAATAAAGTATTTCAATTCAAGAAGTTGCAATTTCGAACACTTTGTGCCTAGTAAATATTTTTAACGTTGAAATATTGACAGTATTCTTCCCTGGATAATTGAATGAATCGTTGATTCCCCTCAATTGCCATTATAGAGTTTTAGTGGCAAATAAGAAAAAAACGTATCCCCAAATTCGTAAGGGAAATACGTTGTTGCTGTAACCTTGGCGAATTGGAGTTGCCATGGGCGTCAAATTTAGCGTTAGGTAACTCTCCACGTCACACTAGGTACTTCAAATAGCAAGAAACGCTTGAAGGTTTTGGCCAATCACCAGGTTGAGAGGAAAAAATAAATAAATAAAATGAAACAGCTGAAACTTGTTCCCACTTTGCTGATGAGGTTACGAGAAATGAAGGTTACACAAGCGATACCGTTCGTTAATGGAGCGGTATCGGTAAACGCATTGCCAGGTTGCGATGCGTCGCAGCATTACAATGGTGCGCTACGCTTCCGACCAAGGAATACGGTTGTTTGCGTATACGTTGTCAGTTTCGTGCCACTAAAACTCTGTATTTACTAATTTTTAAGAATATTCAGAAAAAGTAATCTTTTAGGACTTGTAAAAACTGTCAACGATATAAAGATTTGTTGTATCCATACCTATACATTCTTATCCAAACATCGCGCATATTTGTCAGCCAATAAATTTCCAACATTCACACTTATGGCATACACCCTTTTTTTAACAACTTTTACAGTTCAAATTTTCATCCACAAATATTCATCCTCATCCAATATACATAAATATAAATGCTAAAACTCACTGGTTGATTTCCTTGGAAATACTTTTCGAGAAAGAAATTATAAACAATTTTCGACTCATTGCATAGCTTTTGTTTAACACAAATTCGTTTGAACCTTATAGCCTTGAGCGGTTAACGTTAAAGCTTTCAAGATTGAATCTATTGTCATTATAAAATGTATATATTCTAGTATAGTGGGTATCCTCCATTGTTGGAAAATAATATTATATCACGTTACCCTTACCTCTTGGCCAATTAAATTAACATCATCTATCTTCCTTATCAATGAACCCCAAATTCGTCGAACTTGGGTTATGTTAAGCTGAAACGGTGTTTATTTTTTATGTAGGCGATGGCAGCTAGTTCTTTGCAAAGTTCTTCTATTACGACAATGTTTTCGAATGTGTTGTTCCACTTATCGTCTCTGGAATCAAAAAAGCAAAGATTATTTTTGTTTTAAACTGTTGGTTGCAAACAAAAGTAATTTCAACGAATAAGGGTGAGGGGTTTAGATGTCATATGGTGCCTTAAAATCTTTGTATTGCTATACAAACAGTCAGTCAAGAACTGTCACAAATCTTGACATCATTGTCAAATGAACATTTTAAATATACGTACAGTTTGTACAGGGAAATAGTAATAAAATTAATACAAATCAAATAGCTATTTAATCTTACTTTTGTATTGGGAAAGTAGTTACTAGAAAAGCTGAATTAATTTTGTAGGGTTAGGGTACGAGTAGTTTTTCTGGATCGGTACATGTTTCTGAGTAAGAACGTTTTTTCGGCTTTTTAAACTGCTCTAGATAATAATTTGATTACGACTATGTCTCACTCAGCACTAGAATTATGACACCTAGCACTGAAGTGAATAATAATCGTAAGAAACTTGACTGTTCGTTCGATTTGAAAAGTGCTTTAGGAACATTTCACTCACTCAACAGGAGGTTGAATAGACTGGTCCGTTATAAGTCGCAACCTCGTCGCTTTGAGGCAGTTTTCGTAGTCTGGGCGAGCCATCACAGCTGACGCCAGCAGTGTGGCCACTCTATGGAGGACCGAATGGAGCGTATTCGCTTCTGGGACAACTCTCACTAGACTGGATTCGACGAGGAAGAGAGAGAGGAAGTGTTCTGGCCGCAGACAAACTTTGCTAACTATTCCTGTCAGCTCCAAGTTAACTTCGTACGGCTGAAACAACGGGAAAGAGATACATGGGCCATTAGCAATCACATCTGGCACCGTATCAATATATACCCAGCCCTGAGTAATATCTGAATGACATGTTTTCTTTTGGGTGGTCAGGTCGACTTGAAGTGACCTATTTTAATTAATTATTTTCTCTATTATTTTCATTTTTAAATTATCGTTTCGTCATCATGTTTGTTTAGCACAAGAGCGCACGTTTCACACATATTTCAACAATTACATCTTCAATTCAATTATGGGAGCCCGATCCAGTCAGGATGACCAATGATTTTCGTCTTAGTCTGTTAAGGCCTATGCCCTGTCCCTCCTAGGAATTTTTCATCGCTACATCTTTTACATACATTACCTAATAGGTATTTATCTTAAGACCTTATTTATTTTTACTTTACATCAGAGGAGGACCTATTGTAATCATATTGGTCAATTAAGTTCTTATCCTAATATTGTAAAAAAGATGTGCAGGTTAATTTAATAAAAATTAAATTGATTTTTTTTTAAACCAACATAGCCGAATTTGAACTTTTTTTTTTTTTTTTTTTTTTTGACCCACTAGTGGGCCAAGTTGAGGTGCCATCTGGTAATGTCCTTGAGAAAAAATACTAACATTTTCATACCCACTGCAAAATCTTCATTTTCATTTTCTAAGGAATTCACTAAAAAAAAGTATACAGTAATTACCTATCACAATATAAATATGAATAATTTTATAAAATCTTGTATAAAAATGGGAATAAATTGAAACTTTTTGAATCTGACATTGCAGCTGAGACATGAGTAATCTTTAAGGCTTTAAATTCAATTAGTTGGATCTAGGTTCGTTACTAGATGTGTAGACATCATATGGCTAGAACAACAGTGCTTAACAAAGTACCTACTGACTATGAACAATTTATTTATAAAAAATTAAAGACGTCTACCTGATAAGGTATGTTGCCCAACGCATTGAATAGTGTTCTCAAGAAAGGTCCTTCATAGAAGAGTTCTCTACGCTTCCCATTTTCTCGTTCGTGGGATTTGCAGATCAAAGGAACGCTGTACGGATCGATTCCTTGCTTCTTAAGAGAGGTCAAAACTGCACTATACTGCCTTTGGGATTCTGAAAGGTATTGCTCATAACCACCGTTTTCTGTACTTCTCAGTCCAACAGGAACCAGATTTACGAAACTATGGAATAATAAAAGAAAAATTATAAAGGTAAGCAAGTAGTATCATGGGACACACAACCAGTGAGTACCAGGGCAGTTAATAACAACACTAACTCAATGGAGAGATGACTTTGAGTATAAATAATATGGAGGGCTATTGCTCTGATTTTAATGCTGTTTTTCTATCAGTTGATACATGCCGCTGTCATCGTACTGTACCTCGAAAATTACGATCCCCACCACACACCCGCTTATAGTATGTATGCAATAACGCACAGTAGAAATTAGTTGAAAATTAAATAACAACAGTAAGTATATTAGACTAGGATTCATAGAAAACCAATAGGTACCACAGAATACAGTACTAAGGATTAACATCACATATGACATCAGCTGATCGGTGTATGGCCATCTTGAAAGTCGCATAACGAACGACGGCCATCATGACATAAGTGGCTGGTAGGGATTTTTCAGAATCACCCTTCCCCACCACATACAGACAGTAAATTTGTAACTTACAATGTTGCATAACTGGATTAAAATCTGGGTCGAACAAATAATAAAAACTGTCACGAAAACGAGATGAATATAGAAAACGTATTACGATTTACAGGCTATTCCCTTCCATCATGAAATTTGAAACTCCTGACATATTTTCAAAACCAAAATCATAATTAAAAAAAAAAAAAAAAAAAAAAAAAAAAATCTGACGAGAACAGTTAAAACATCACAATTTATAACTATAAGGCCTTACATTTTCCTTCTTTCTTAATGAAATTTGAAACCCCTGATATACTAGACTGAATTCACTGTTGAACTAAAAGATAATCACAAAAACCGGATGCGAATAGTTGAAAAATCATAATTTACCAGTATTACTTCCTCCATTCACCCCTTCCCATGATTAAATTTTAGGCTCCTGACATATGTTCCAAAACGATATCGAATCCATAATGGAACAAAATAAGAATCACGAAATCTGATGAGAATAGTTAAAACATCACGATTTATTAGTATTACCCTCTCTGTGCACCCCCTTCCGTGATGAAATTTGAAACTCCTCATTTACCCTTCTAAACTAGAACAAATTCATAGTGTTGAACAAAAAAAGAATCTTGGAAATTGAACGAGAACAGTCCTAAATGGACATCCTAAAAATCGAGATCTCAAAAACTTTCAAGGTAGGTAACAGTAAAGTTTTTAAGTAATCATTGATAGATATTATGTCAATGAATCAAAAGAAACCACCAGAAACACTGTTCTTCAACTCTAACGAGTTAGCTCTCCTTAAGGGCAAGCTATTAATGAATAGCTAAATTTCATTAATGACTGCTAGAAAGTGCAAGTGATTGCAAAATCAAAACATATTTAAACTCGCATTATAATTTATGACGATCAGATGACTTACCAATGGAATCTGACTTTGTGAAATCGAGCTTATCATAACTCTCGTCCCTATAAATGGCCTAGGTAGTTGATTTTTTTTTTTTTTGGGTTGGTTTTAGTTTATTATAGAGCTGAAATTTAGATGGAGCTCCGTAGGGACAACTCGAAAACAATTACGAGATACAGAGATGAACTTGTCAGCTGAGGGGCCTCTGAGGCTAATTTTTTCATTTTCGACCAAACAGTTTCTTTTTTGTCAACATTTTATCCAAACTTTTCGACATTTACTAAAAAAACGTACCTAAAATTGTGGGGTCTTGAAGTAGTAAAGGTGAAAACCGTTTAGGAAGGCACAAAGCGCCAAGTTTTGATGATTTGGTAGATAAGGTGTTTTAATAATTACAGACCAACGATCAGCTTAGAAGGGCTACCTAATACAGAAATAATACAAAACCTTTTTGTAATAATTTGCAGAGTTTTAGCCTCATGACACCTTAATTTTTTTTAATAAATTCGATTTTCGAAACGGACCACAAATATCGTTTGTTTCATAAGGGACTGTTAAGCAAAAAACTCCTCCTACTATTAACTCTATCGTTTAGTTATTCGTAGCTCACAGGAGGGGTATTGCATACCTGTTTACAATTCGGGTGATTCTTGTTGTGTCCTGTTCTGCTTCATTCGGGTTATCTGAAACGATTAATTCATTTCCATTAGAAATAAAAGCATTTGTGAAAGCTGACAATGGGGGCAGGATGGATTCGAATCGGGATCGCAGCAAACCTGGCGGTATGTCCAACTAATCTGAATTTTTAATTAAGGGATTGACTACTAACTTGATGTTATGTAAATATTGAGATGCGAGCTTGCAATCATCCAGACCACCAAACTATACACATAAACTAATCTATAGTGGATCGAACCTACCTCCATACCGCCAGGTTCGGTCTGCCCCCATTCTCTCATCATTTGTGAATTGAGGTTTTGCGACAAACATATGATTTCATGCAAATATTTTACTTGTCTAACCATGTTCACGATATCGCCAGATGTCAACTAAAAACTGAGTAACTAAAACTAGTTCATAAAAATATAGTTTCAACTTGGTACAGGTTTGTAACGGCTACTATCCTTTCATATGTGAGAAATATTAAGTGGTATTCTACAATACTTATATCATTTAATAATGATTAGCATCACATTTCCATTTTTTTTTTACCGTCACGTTACAGCGAAAATATTGATTTTCTATTGATTTTCACGTACAACCAATGCGTTACTAGGGAAGTGTAACTCCCTTAGTTCTCATTGTAGGAAAAGCCTTCGCACTTTTTGGAACGCTCTCATTTCATCACAACATCTCATGATCTCTAAGCCTCTGTAGTGTCAAGGAAAGTTGATTTATTACGCTAAGTAATAAACTAAGTAACCATAATGAACTAATAATTAGTAAAAACTAATCATTATTAAATGATCTGACTGTAGAACCGTAGGTCTTTTGTGTGTTTCATCATGACAACAGAGAATGTGCCTAATATGGCAACGTAGAGGTTTAATTGAAATTGTTATTTTTCACCAAAGAAAACTCCCAACAACAGAATCCGTACAGTGTTTAGAGTAATTGACAGGATTTTATAGGTACTGGTTATTGAAATGTTACCGAACAAGATTATTTATTTTCCTTAAACTTTAATTTAACTTCTTAGTGTGTTTTTAATTAAATATTCCAATGTCCCACTTAAAAATAAGAAATTAATTTATACGAATAAACAAAGATATTCACCAGTATTGGAAGAATCAAGAAAACTGCCATCGTCCAAGTATACCCACATCAAGGCTTTCATAACGTGAATATTTCCCTTCTCCAGGACTACCTGTGAACGTAAACATAATTATACATCTGGGGGAGAAATTCGATGAGTAGACATTAACATCCCAAAATGAACTTTTGAGAATACGTATGTAGTTACGTACCTCAAAAAACCTCAAAGTTTCCAAAACAAGATCACTCCTTTGACATGTCCAATTTGACAGCAACGTCCGAAGAGTGGTTGGCTTTTTTGAGTTAAGAGTTTCTTTAATTATTTTTTCCCCAACTAGCCATTCGCTGAGTGCTGAAAAGAAGATAAAATGTTGGTTTCACATTGTTAGATTCCTAAATGATCATTGGGAAAATAAAACTGGATGACGGAGGTGGAATGGATTGAGAGACCTTTATTCAGTAATGAAGAGGAAGCGACTTTGAAAAGTTTTGCGAGAACGGTGATGGCTAGAGGCTGGGCCAACACATCGTCGGTGAAAACCTCTGTCAAGAATTTTTCTTGTATTTCTCTCGCAAGGGACTGCCCGATAGTGGGATGGGCTTCGGCTAATACCTGGAACAAGTAGCAGATTAGTTCAGGATTCTTACCAACTTCTTTGAGCCAGATGAACGATTGAGCTTTTAAGGGCGGTGTGTCAAAATGTTGCTAAATTCATGACAGTTACCATCATGTTTGGCTTTGATTGATCATACCTGGTCGCAGAAATCGTACCACGCAAGGAAGGAAGCTAGTTGTCTCGACCCTTCGGCGCTCAAGCACTCAGCTGAAGCCATGTCTAACCTAAAACATGATAGTAGTGCATTTATTCCCTTGCAAATAAGTGATTCAAATGTATTCCTTGTTTTGAAGGTTATGATAAGATTGCAAATAATGGAGTTTTCGTAGACCTTTCGCAAACAGCAGGGAAGGACACCATGGTCAATAAGATAAGACAAGCCAACTCAGAAGCTAAGCTTTCCGCCAATTTCACAGCAAAATCCTCTGTTTTTTGCCTGCTAAAATCTGGTCTCGTTTCATTATTTATTTTTTTCAGAATCTAGTCATGTGAAATCAGTCTTACCCCTCTATTTATCTTATCTTGCCTTTCCTACTAACAAAGTATAGACAAGAACATGGCACAAGGAAGTGAAAGTAACTACTAGCCACTCTATGATAAGAATTAAAATACGGTCTCTGTAGAAGACTGTTCACTGTTTACCGTGTAGACACGGTATTGCGGTGCATTTCAAAGAAATAATTTGAAAAAGACCAGTGATGACGTGATTTTTCAAACAAAAAACAGAATTCTCTCCCTCATGTAGGTCGACAGCACCCCCCAGGAACAGAAGCTCTATTTGACACTCCATTGAGCACCATTCCCATTATGGAGTGACCTACGCACATGATTTATGCATGTGTTATTTTCTTGTTGCAAGTTTATGCTTTACTCGTTATGCTTGCACCATCTTTGTCCTACTATCAGGTGTATGTGCCCTTCTCGATCGTCCATTGGATCAGCTATTGACCTCCCCCCCCCCCCACCCAGGGCAGGAACGCTACCTACTGGAGCTCAGGTGGACCACAGTGACAATTTTTTCGTCCGGATTTACTCCTGTGAGCTCCCTCGCGCCTTCACCACCTCACCTAGCCAGCAGGTGAATGATATATCTAAATGGGATGCATAAGTAAACAGTCTTCTACAAAGACTGTACTATAATTACTAACTCAACTTACCTTTGGGAAAGATTGAGTACAATTATAGTAGGTCGAGGAGAAGACTGTTTAGTGTCCACCCTAGGCTGGCGCCTTTCTTCAACCACCCAGTCATTCACCTGCACCATCCAACAATCTTTCAACTAAAGTGACGAGAATTTTTGTATCTCGCAAGATGGCGGAGCGTGAGGAGGCCTGCCGTGCAGCCAATGCAGGGGAGCATAAATTCTGGTGTTTTTTCGAAAAATCTGCGGTTCTGCGGGTTTTTTCAACTATTTTTCTCTGAAAAGTTACTGCCCCCGATGTGAAACATGCCACAGCATAAGTAAACAGTATTCTCCTTGACCTACTATAATTGTACTCAATCTTTCCCAAAGGTAAGCTGAGTCAGTAATCAATAGACTATTAGTTATCATGCTCAAAACATCAAAACAGGTTTTATGAATAACATGGTAATTCTCATTCATCATAGTTCGAGATACCCAGACTCAATGTAATTTACACCCATTCTGAAATCGGTTTCCCATCTTTGCACACCTGTCCACCTTCGATATCTGCTACAACTCCATCGACGAGTTGATGGAATTTGTCGATGATATTTAAACCTCGGTAAATTATAATAACGATAATTCAAAAACACTGGGCGCGAGGGAAAGTAATTAAAGATAAAATCTGAGTACTGTTATAATAAAGTCATGTTATGTTGCCTGTCATGGTGAACTACAGTCTTTCTCCCGCAAGCATATTATTGATTTCCCTAAGGTTTTCAAAAGGTCTACAAAAACTCACTAATATTGTACGTTAGTATCACTAATATCTTAATTTACAATGAATGAATAGAAAACGCACCCCCAGGAAACGTGCATTTCGTCCACAGCACCTGGTTCCGTAGTGAAGGGAATGGAATGGTACAGGTCACACATTCTTGCGGTAAGCCTTGAAAGCAGAAGAGTGTCTGAGACTATCACTTCAGCTGCTCTTGAGTCAGGAAGAGACGCCAAAAGCATTATAACTTGACATGCTTTGACACGGACATTACAATCCTACAAGAACCAAAACACTATTATTCATAATACAGAAAGCGATGTATGTCTCTTTTTTCATGGTTCACTATCAACATGCATTGTTATTGATATAAGTTCCTCCATAAATCCCAACAAAATCAGATGCAGGGGCTCAAAAATATTTCTTACTGGAGATTGGATGTAAGATATCGCGGCATCCAAAAGTGGAAACTGGGCAGAATCGTCAACAACAAGGGACTTGTTGTCGTCGGAAGATGACGATGATGATAGCGCTTCACATTCAGGACTAGCGGCCTCTGGTGGGGTAACAAGCCGTACAGTTTTGGATCGAACGGAAGTAACCATAGGAACAAAGAGAGGGTTGTTCTGGGGTGGGTTGGAGGAAGCGACACCACTTAAATCAGATACGCAGCTGGAAGACAGACAGCTGACTTCAGAAGAGCAGCACGAGCTTCTCCTCTTATTTTCTGGACTCGTTGCACAGCTCTCCTGAAATTCATTCAAACACAAAATCACATATGCAAGCAGGGACAAGAACCTTCACCATTAGTTGTACCAGAAGCACTACCTAATAAAGAGTTCAAGTTTTATCGTGCAATAAATAGGAGCATTAGGAGCTTGTTCGACGGACTCCTCCGAAAGATATGTAAACGATAATTTTACTATTAATATTTCATAGATGACTGCCAATATTTATTATTTTCTCTTCAAATACAAGTAAACCTCATATTTTATTTTAATAATGTATTTTGGGAGCATCCTTGGCCAGGTATGTTTTCCTTCTGCAAGGGTCTGGACGGTAGTGGGGGCCTCACCCCTCCTACGCCAAAAACATAAAAATCGCTTTTTCTCGCTCAATATTGATCCTAGAGAGCTGGGGCTGGTGGCATTCGACTCAGCGTGAAAAAATACATCAACTTCATGCCCTATATTAGAAATTTGATCAAAATCGGAAATGTTTTAACATAAAAATCGCTTTTTCTCGCTTAATATTGATCCTAGAGAGCTAGGGCATGTGGCATTCGACTCAGCGTGAAAAAATACATCAACTTCATGCCCCATATTAGAAATTTGATCAAAATTGGGGATTTTTAACATACAAATTAAACGCAGGCTGTGTGGCTACAGTTCGATTAAAACTCTCTTATGAGTTAGTTCATATAGCAGTAAAACTTTCTTTTTCATTTTTTAAACAAGTTTATTCATTTATCTCACCCCTACTCCTGATCTTTTTACCTTCACATGAGGAATACTAGCGGAAATAACCCTTTAGATTTGATGCAAACAATGAGTTTAAACAACAAAAGTGAAAAAACAATCTCTTGAAGTGAAATCATTTATCACTTGGTGGCCGATTGAGATATTATAACCCATCGTTTAAGACGACCGATAAACCATTCCTCTTCCGCCATAAAAGAGAAAATTTCATGGGCATTGAATGCTTCTAAAAAATGAATGACTGGTAAATATTATAGAGAGAAATACTTTTAACCTAAGTATCAGGAGATACAGATCAAAAGCATCTTGTAAGATACAACTGGTAGAAATACTTCTAACCTAAGGTCAGGAGATACAGATCAAAAGCATCTTGTAAGCCTGGTATACAACGTTAAATTACAATCCTGGATCTCATAAAGTTCTATAGGTTCCTTCCTTGAACCTTCCCTTTTTTAATGGATTGAATAAAACTAAATCTTACAGTGCTGGATGTGAATACAGGCACCAGTGAAGGGTTGCGTCTAACTACTGCAGCAAGGCCAAGTAGGAATTGTACTTCATACGATTCGGTAGGGCCAGGCGACGTGCCATCACACTGAGTAACCAGCCTCTGAAATAGCAAGTCATAAATGTCAACTTTAGTTGTAAAGTTTACAGATTAAAAGTTGCTAAATGACACATACCTATTGTTACAACAAGTTCTATTTGCAATTAGTTATCTGAAAATATCAGGGGGCCAATAAATTACAGCATATATTGACGGTTATTCTTATAGAATTTAGGCAAACCTGTAAAGGTTGAAAGACATTGTTGTGAGCAAATAGCGGCATTTTGACGTTGGTCAAGAATTTTGCAGTGAACTGAAAAACGTGTTGGCGCATTCCTGGGGGGTCGTCGGAGGAAGCTAGGGTAGCAAGTAAATCAAGCAGGCTGTGTTGGAGCAAATACTCCAAACAGGGTCCAGGCCTTTTGTCCTCTTCGATTTCGTCATCTTCCTTGGCGAGGATCTAGAAAATAATAAAGCGAAACGTTATGGGCGACCAAGAGTTGCAAATGAACCATTAGGGAATCGTTGGAGTTCCCCAAGGAGCAAATGGCGGAATTCAGAATGCTATTATTACCTAGCATAAGATCACAGCCTTTTCCTTTGCAATAAAATCCAGCTTTCTGGCGCAAAGGGACACACAGCTTTACTTACTTTCATGTTTTACGGGTGTTAATATTAAAATTTCCATCCTAAAGAGCGACATTACAGAACAGGAAAGATTCAGTCACAATCCACACATGTCACATTCTGCAAGTCAGTTAAAGTCAGATGGATTATGGAGAAGATGATTATGAACGACTAGCATGCACAATCAAAAACAAGTTCATACCAGCAATAGTATGGAACAACGTGAGAGAAGCAGAATGCCACCTATTTTCTCCCCTTGCAAACCAAGGAGGATTAGCAGTAATTGATCCTCGAAGCTGTGCAAAGATTGCCAATATGATGACAGGAGAAGGTTAATCAGTGCTCATTTCAGCAATACAAACAACATCGACAAACAGATATTGCAGAGTATCAATCAAGCGTAAATGCAGTTGACGAATCAGCGAGAAAACACAGGTCAGAGAATGACAATGAATTGCTGGATGACGTTCTCAAAACGTTTCCTGCTGAAAAGAGCGAAAGTGAGTTCATCTTTCTGGATCCGAAACATCTTGATGGCTCTATGTGCCAACTTTTAGGTAACAAAATTTTGAACTTGCTCCATCACAGTTCTGAGATGCACTGGCAGTGGGATATAAACGGGCACCAATAGGCATGCCAAATTCCTGTGACAGTTGTGGATCAAATATGTTCAACTTGGAGCATGCTCTAAGTTGTAAAACTGGAGGTTTGATCATAAGCCGTAACAATGAAGTAAGAGACCTCTTAGGTGAGATGATGACAATCACATGGGGTTATTGAGTAAAATAGCCAATAATGTTTGATCTGTGGGGTTCAAGGGGGATTTGGCTTACAGAGGAATGTGAGAACCAGAAGGAGGCTTTATTTGATGTACATGTTACTGATACTCTTGTGTTTCCAGCCCCGTTGCAGCAATTTTCATCACAGCTGAAGAAGAGAAAGTATGCAGCGGCATGTGATGAGCTACGCGCATCTTATACTCCAGTTCAGTTAACTCAAACTTTGCAGTCAGTTTTTTTAAGGTGCTGGCTGAGCAATTGAGCAGTAGGTGGGGATAGCCACAAGGTGTAGAGGATGGATTAGCAAAAGGCTTTTGCCATCCTGCGCGCATTATCCATAAATATTTCATAGCTTCCACGATAGGCTGAGTCATTAACTTTTGTTTACTTGTACAAACATTATTCGTGGCAGACACAACAAAAAGTTAAGGAAACTGATAAATAATTATTTATTGACTGAATTATTGAATATAGATATATTGTATCAGTTAATAAATTAACATCTAGAGGACGTAGTAATCAGAGAGTTTTGACTAAGGAGTGATGTTCTAGGTACTTACGATTCTAAGAAGAGTAAAAATTAGTTAGTTTTTAACAGAGGATAGATACCTTCAAGATTTGATCGAATCGTGCAGGAATATTCGTCAGTTCAATCGGAACTTCTCGACTGTTGGTGACATCCAAGTAATGCTTGATCAATTTCTTCCAGTGGTAAGCGAAGTCCTCATGAAGAGGGGGTGGTGGGGCCAGCTAAGAAAAATAAAATTCACATAACATATTATGTAAGATTTGCTAGTGGTAAAGATCAAACTATTGCAAAATGAAAAAATTGACTAAACAAACAACATTCACGAGCTATTTTAATTTAAAGTTAGGAGGGAGCGTCAAGTAGTTTCCCCTCCGATTCGTTCAAAACTGGTAATTCAAGGACGAAAAGAACTTGATACGTAGACGACTATGTGAATAGTTCCCATATCTCTGTTATCTGGGTGGAGACAAAAGACAGATTGCCTCAGGAATTCGCTGGTTGCCTTCGGTGATTATGGATCGTTCTCTAAGGTTGTACCTACCTCTTAATGAAGAGGAGATTTTTCTGGAACTTGAGATCCACCTTTGAAATAAAAGATAGAAATGAGTGGAACAATCAACAAACCCCTGTTGACACTATAGACACCATAAATTGCTACAGTGATGGTTCTAAGATAGATAGGGGATCCGAACCTTCCTCTGGCGCTGATGTTTTCATACCCAGCCTTCAAGTGGCAGATTCTTACAGCCTTGACAAATATGCAACTGTATTTCAATCAGAAATATATGCTATCAATAAGTGCCTGGTTACCTTACAAAACCACAACACTTATAACAAAACATTCACGTTTTTACTGATAGTCAGGCCAGCATCAAAGCACTCCTTAACCCCCTCACGACCTCCAAACTGATCTGGGAAACAAAGAAATATATTAACAATTTGTTTCTTAACAACAACAAAATAACCATAAAATGGATTCCTGGTCATGAGAATCACCAAGGCAATGTTAATGCGGTCGGTTTAGCGTGAGCTGGCTCAGGACAACAGTTTCTGGGCCCTTCTCCTTCCATCAGCATTTCCAAAAATGCCTGTAAAACCCAAATTAAAAACTGGGTCTCACAAGACCTACATTCTCTGGAGTAGAGAAACAGCTAGATATAGACAAACCAGAATGCTTGTTACGTCTTCCAATCCCAAACGAGCATACTGGCTTCTAAGTAAAAGTAGAAATTCAATTAGAACTATGATTGGTATCCTCACCGGACATTACGATTTCCGTAGGATGCTAAATATTATTGATAACAATATCTCACCTATGTTCCCTTGCGGACTTGAAGAGTATTCCACAGATCACTTTCTTTGCAGATGCGACCTGTACTGAGCTCCAGAACGGAGGCATTTGGGCATCGAATAATTGAACGTGCTTCCCTCAGAGATATTGAGTGGAAAAGAATAAAAAAATTTGCTGATTTAAGCAAAAGGCTTGCTTGCGACGACTCCGACTCGGGGTAACTGGCGGAATCCTCTTTTAAATTAAAGGGGCCTCTTTTTGAGAGAGAGTATAAGCCGTTCATGGTGCCTGAAACTCTTTTCAAATAGTAACCCCGAGCAGTGAGTGAGTGAGTGAGCCTCAGGAATCCTAAACATGATTTACGGAATTCTGGAAAGAGATAGTAGATTGTTCTAGAAAAGGAGAACTTAGAAATATCCCGACGTCATTACATCATAAACCTCGCAGACTTAACGGATTACAATGAGTGGTTGTCATTGTTCCAAGAGAAAGGAAAAGAAGAGGTACCACTGTAATTTGATTTAGAAACGAGCTCCCGGAGGGCAGGACGAGGGTCGTTTTCAAATCCATCTCAACCGTAGCACCATGAAGTTACAGTTACTGGTGACAGGGAAGTTGTGTTGACTGTTGAAACCAGAGCAATAGCCTCTATCTTATTTAAAATATTCAAAGCTCTATCTAATTTATACATATTGCACCCAATCAGAGGCTCCTGTCGTGCAGCGGGACCCATGTGTTGGCACGCGTTCTTTAATGAACTTCTTAAATTGTTTTTGTCGTTACAGCTTTATAAAACGGAAGGGCTTATACCTAAGTAAAGTGAGAAGACTACGCCTCAAGCCTCGAATAAATTAATGTAATTAAAATCTCCTGAAAGTTTGATTGCAGTAGGTGCATAAGGACTGAGACGTGGTAGCTGTATCGTAAACGAAAAGTTTCGGCACAATATAAATTTTTGTTCGGGCTTCTGAAGCCCATTCGACATAACAGCTGAATATGTTTCTACTTATTTTGGTCCTTGGTAGAATAACCAGTAAAATTTTGAACGAAATCAGAGAGGGAAACCATGTTAGTTATGTAATCGAAGTGAGCAAATCTTCATCAACTTCTTACAACGAACTACCTAATAGATGATATATTCTGTTACTAGTGCTAAGGTTGTAAAATGTGGCATTTTGTCCAACCGATGTAGGGAAAGAATTGCATGTCTCTTGGGTACCTTGGAAGGAGTTCTTAATTGTGTGCCTACAATACATCACCTTCAACGAAGAATGATCCTTTATGGTTATTAGTAAATATTAGTAGACATTGATGTCAACTAGAGCGTATAGGTAAGGGAATGTAAGCAAACGGGCAAGGAAGTTACGTATACTTCATACAATTCTTTTAGTGAAATAGATCTCAATGAAAAATCCAATCAATCGCTCACCACATCGACGGCATTCTGGAGAGCCGTTGAGAAACGCCCGAGCATCTTAGTTATTTAATTCACCATGTCAAATTTGTGAAATTTCAACACAACACAAAGTAGAAACGCAAATCAATAACAAGCGAATGACAACTGATAGTGAAGGTCGAACGACTTATCAAGCAATGCTGCCACCTTAACAGCCATGGATACTATTTAGTGTTCATGGAGCAGGGAAGAATATTTCAACTCTTGGTAACGTAATGGTTTATACTAGCACTACATGCGGCAAAATGTCAAACTAAGAAACTTGATGCTACGTCCCATGTAGTAGGCAGTAAATAGAGAGTTTTTGGTGACCACTAACATACCCTTAACGTCACCCTAACGTACCCAAGCGTACGTGACCTTGAGGGGACGTTAGCAACGTCGTACATTAGAATGGCTCATTTAACGTCACCCGTTTGGGGACTTGAAAGGCACACGACACCAGCCTAACCTTCCTGTAAATGTAACACTACTGGGCACCTCGGAATTAATCAAATACTAGAGAAGTAAATAATAATAGTTTTTCTTTTCAAATGCCTCATTACCAACTAATTATGTTGATGTAGCGGGTAGGTTTTTGAACACCACTCAAATTTGGTTATTTTACGTTTCAAGTCGCGTAGAAACCAAATGTGCCATTTGAAGTCTGCCGCTGTTCAGCTTTCAACATAGCTAGCCTTCAACTCGATCGAAAAAATCCGTTCTTTGGCGCACAGCCTCTATTTGGTCGATTAAAGCCTTGTTTCTATTATTATTTCACTTATTTAAGACACTATTTCTTCGCAGTATTGTTCTTAGTTTGCCTGATCTCTCAGCTATTTTCTCGTGAACATTGCGTGAAGTGCTGCCTCCACTGATGATTGTGTCAGGTAAAATCCTGGTTCATTGTACCTAAAATAAGTACTTTCCGAGTTTGTATGGAACGAAATGGTCTGTAAATCAGGGGTTTCAAGTCCCGTTGTTTTGTTGTGGGTTGATTATTATTCCTTTACCTGTAAATATATGTTCTTGCTTTATTGGAAGATTCTGGTAGAGGTTATGAAACTCCCCATCTTCCCGTTCGTTTGGTTTACCGCATTTACTTTGTTCTTGGTTCCTTTCTCCTTCGGGCATCATCATCGAAGATGTTTCCAGTAAGTATAAATATTTGGTACAAACTCCGCCTTACAAATAGCTGAGTAACCACAAAGAAACAGAAAACTTATGTTGTCGCTGTTTACGTGGGTCTATTTTTGTTCCTATAAGTATATACAGGGTCGTACTTTCGGGCGCACCACCGGCTAGAGTTCGATTCTACTACTTATTTGTGACTTTTTTGTCCTATAAGATATATTTTTTAATTCACGCTAAAGACTTTTAAGATTTTATTCGCGTTTTCGAATTTGTGTCACTAAAACTGTCACAACTCCCTTAATTTTCATTAAAAACTCAAATCTGATTACACCGTTGAATAGAGCGTAATATTTCCTATCTCCTTTATGACCTAGTAAAAATTCTTAAATGGAGCGATCGGGTTAAAAATAACCCGTAAGTGAACAATTTGTAAAATTTTCACTTTCTTCAAAGTTGGTCTCTTGAAACGTCCTGAATTGAAAGTTGCATCACAATCCCAACTTTCCAACGATGTGGTTAATTTTCATTTTACTTTGTTAATTGGGGGAGAAAAGTATGTTTGTATGTTGAAAAACGTGGTTTCTTCTATGAAATCGAATGTTTTTGTGAAATATTACCCGCTAAAAAAATAAGTAGTATTTCCTTAGGGGTTAATTTTTCACGAGAATCCTCGAATTCATAGAAAAAAAAACACGTTTTTAGCATACAAACATATTACATTTTAGTACGCTGGTGTGTGCTTTGTGGAAATGTGTAAGAAAAGTGCAATTCTGCTAGGTTTTTCGGTGTTTTCTCAAGTTAATGTTGCAAATACCAATAAATGAACATCATTACGAAGTTCAGCACGAAACATTGCTCCGAAATAATGTATTACATGCGGCAATTGAGTACCTTCAAAAACTCAGTATTTCACATTTATTGCATTTTTAGAGCGGAACTGCGCACTTTTTGAATGGAATTGCGCCCGTTTGATGGCACTTAAAATATCGGTTGATGGGTCATTTCTCCATTAAATTTTACGTAGACTTCAAATCTGCAATAACAATAGGGGTTCACATTTAAAATAACAAAGTTGATGTCAATTGCGCGATTCCGTAATTTTTGAGATCCTTATAAAAAACATTAAGATAGAAAAAAATTTGTATTTGACCCATTATTAACGATTTTAGAAGGGAGGGGGGGGGGGGGGGGGAGTTTTTGGAGACACCCTGTATACCCCCAAAACTGCCACAGATTATGGACCTGTCAAGGAAGCGCTCTCATCACTGGTAACTGGGTAGGTATGATGATGATGTTATTTTTATGGCTCAGTCAAATTCAGCCAAAAAAGGCACCTAACTCTAATCTATTATTTTCAATAGAAGGAATTCTTGTCACATGTTTGGGGGTGTCTGTGGATGGTTATACTAAAAGTCCTGATGAGTAGGAGGTGAGCTGACCTCAGGGCAGTCGAAGAACTCAAGATTTTTTCCTTCCTTTTGGTTTTTGTCAATATTTCGAAACCTAGCAGTTTAATCACCAACTTTACGACCACCAAAGTTGTAGAGCATTACATTTTGCGTCGATACCAATATGATACGAGTATATTTTCATCCAGCCGTTCCAGTAAAGGAACGGGTGAAAGTTATATAATTTTTTCAGCCTACATGAAAATATGTGTTTTTAAGTTCGTTTTTCGATCATAAATCTAAAAATAGCCCATAAATCTTAAATATGGTCAAATAATAGTTGTAGAGCACACAATGCTGTAAATAGGGAACATCATGATTCAAAGCTCACCATTCAGTTGTACCTACCGTCTGGTACAGCTTATAATATGTTCCTCAAGTAGGTAACTATCTTGGATTATCATTTTTCTACTCTCTAAAATAATTGGCCGAGACGAGTGTAACACTCATATATTTTTTTTTCAATTACCCAGCAAAAACCTTCGAACAAGTGGCCATTAACGGAGAGGTTGGAGAAAAACCCCACCCCCTCTCTTACTGCAACAATTTCCTTAATCCCCATGGTTCCCATCACTTAACTTTATAAATAGTAAATTAACTAGGTAAGATTTTGAAAGAAGGACCAGATTTTGAAAAATCATATCTTTGGAACTAATAAAGATATTTTCAAACAATACCTGTGTTTTCTGCAGGATCTCAAGAATCCGGAAATTGCAATAACTCAATTTCGAAATCCGGTAAGTTAAGGTCCCTTTCCCTTGGACAGGTTACATATGTGTATATAAAAAAAAGTATTTAAAATCCAAGATGTTTCATAATAGATTTCAATGAAGAAAATGTTGGAACATTTTGTAACCATTTCAGTTTTGCTCAAACGAAGCGGAGGAGGGGGGAGGGGAGGGGGAAGACTTGCTGTAAGTAGAATAACTCAAATCCCTCAAGAAAAACAGCTTCGAAGGAAAACTGGCTGTGGGAGGAGGACCCAAATTTCAACAACCCGCATTATATTAACAAAGCACGAAGAGGCGCGGTACTATCAAGTTTGGGGATCAGTGCTGCCTATGAACTAACTTATCTCTCTAGGGCCTCTCCAATTATCCGGTGGTCGGCCCTCTTGGCGCTTGTCACCCCATTTCTATAACAACGTTCCTAATCATTTTACTTCCTCCCGTATTATCTTCAGGGACCTTGGAGAAGGGACCTCTTGGAGGCTTCCATTCAACTCAAGACCCCACCTACGTTCGGGGGTAAACTAACGATGGCGTCTGCTTGTCATCAAGGGGAGTTGGCGTTTCGTGAATGGCATCCTCGAATGTTGAAATGATGGATGTGGCACTAGTAATTCAAATTCAAAAGGATTTATTCCATGAGATACATAAATTACTTAGTAATTGTGATTTGAATAAAGAATAAACATAATTAGTACTTACAACTAAAATGGAAAGCATTGCAATGAATGATAATATAAAAATCAATATTACAGAATAAACTATTGGAATTCACATGCGATGGAGCAAAGCTCTGTGGTGCATGTGGGAGTCTTGAAATTTACCTAAATTATTAATTAAATTCACATCATATTTTGAATATTGTAAAAACTCGATGTTCCAATTCGATTAAGGTTGGCAAAAACAATATAAACTGGTCTACTTCCTTCTGCTTTCTTCCGTTACATTCGCTCTACGAATATTTGTAAATATCAGTATCGTGTGAAGGTGTTTGCTATCCTTATTTATTTGGTTTGGTTTGGTTTCAGAACACGCCAGTTTCATCGTATGAACCATCGGATTTTTTGAGTTCACGATCTAATTCAAGTTCACTATTGATCTGTGCTTTTGTTAAAACTATGTGATTTCCAACGACTGGCGAACGATTTTTGTTCGATGAGAAGTGCCTAAGATACAGTCCCGTAGCAACGATTTGGTTGTAAGAGGTTGTAAGCGAAAGTAACACTTTTCGATTCTATGTGCCAAAGTAAAGACATAAAATGTCAAAAAGTAATAAAACTCGCATTAACATCCAGACCTAGGACAATAGATAAAGAATACAATTTCATAATTTAGACCTCAGGTTCGGATTCAGCGCAATTTTATACTCACAAGACTGTTTAGTTTGGCCAATGAACGGATAGGAAGAGTTTTGAGGCATTCTGAAAAGATTCCTAAAGTTATATATATATATAACTGCGCAAACTATCATATCTAAATATCATACCGACATCTGAAATATGAACTATTTTGAAAAAAACTATTTCTGAAAACCCGTGAAACTTCTAGTTTTACGTGCCTAAATCAATTCTGAAGATTGTAAAATTTTACAAAAACATCCTTAAATAATAAGCTTTTGAACGGTTTGTTCAACATTGTGATTTCGTTCTAATTTGGTAGATATAGCTGGAAGTTGAAAAAGAAACGTGGTCTCAGATCTGGCAAGGGGAGTGAAAGAAGTGTAATATGCTCACAATGAACACTGCTTGTCATGCTCGCAATTATTTTTACCTTGACGAATACAGTCGATTAGAGAATGTGCGTGGTTAAAAAAACCATAAATCAAGTAATTTGCCAGTCTTTTAATAAAAACCGGACATTTATCGTCTAGAGCAATTTTCGGACCAAAACCGGACACTTGGCAACCCTGAGTGATATAAAATACCATGATAGTAAATCTTGTGTAAGCATAATAATAATATTCATACTAGGTATATCTAATACACCTTTTTGGTACTATAATAATAATAATAGCTAGATTCAATCTCACACGCTGCGTTAAGACGTGAAAACGGCGCGCATGTCTACCTCACCTTCGTGACCGCTCAGCCTTGCGGGTCTTGCCTATCTTTGCAACTCTGTCAACTGCAACTTCCCGTGTGTGATCCAATGATCATATATTTTGTGAGAAATATGGTGTTTATATCTCTTTGATTTATTATTTTCAATAATGAACCGCTGTAATCGACCAAGAAGAAGAAATAATAACAATAATCAACCCTTTTCTCTAAAATTTGCTGGTTTTTGTTTCAGGATACGTTGAATTAAAAACGCTGCAAATTATTACACAATGATTTATTATTTCTGTGTTAGATAGGATCGTATGTAATTCAGGATCAGAACTAGAAATCGGATGAAAACTAGACCTTTTTCCTGGGAGTCACTTTCGCGCATGCGCAGAAGCTAACAATGGTGCAATCATGTTGCAATTAACAAGGAATATTTAAACCACTGTCCCCCAACTATGCACCAAATTTGAGCGGGATTAGACGACTACGGCGTGAAAAAATGATGCTTGAAGGAATTTACGTTTGCGCATATGCAAAATGAAGGATTATGATTTGTGAAGTATGGAATTATTAGTGGACCATTTGCAGCCCAACTCGCACATTCTCTGAAAGTTTCATCGGAATCAGATGAAAACTGTTGAAATTAGGCTCGTTTAAAAAATAATGCATATTCGGGCACGCACAGTAGCTACTACTTAATGACAGGATTATATTCAAATAAGATTATACTCAAAATAATCTCTTACACCTATCCTCCAAATTTGAGCAAGATCGGCCAAAAGGGGCGTGAGAAAATGATGTGATTGATAGAATTTACGTTTGCGCATGCGCCGTGTGAAGTATTGATTTGGGAACAACAAAACTCACAGAGGACCATTTTCACCATAACCTGCACATTCCATGAAAATTTCATAAGAATCTGTTGAATATTATGGAAATAAAGCTTGTTACAAGGATTTGAGGACATACACACACAAATACACACACGGAGATAGAGAGAGAAAGACACGGAACGAAAGTTTTTCAGAATAGTCTAAAACTTAAAATGAGATTGGACATTTTACTACTGTAAAAAAACAACAGCCGTTTGATTTTAACGGAGACCACAACTTTTAAATCTTTCGAAAGTGAAAACAATGCTTCCGCTACCTATAGGTAGACTTGGGAGCAATTTAAGAGATGAAATTTAGCATTTAGGTACCAACATTTCACTATTAGATACATCGTACGGACAATAGTTAATAAACTCGATTTCGCAACGTTCGCAATGATATAAATTCCATCGGAACTATATCACCTCATAGTTCCAGTATTGGCACTCAGCTTTATACCAGCTGATAATTACAAGGTAATTTTTATGTATTCCAGTATCATTATCAAGCGATTTTTGATGGAATTTGAATCTTGACCGTCTATTCAATAGATCCACTTGCAGTGCGTGATATCTCTATTTTCTCATGCTTAGAAATTCGAAAGTTTTCGACGTACCCACAGCGTTGCGGGTGGTTTTAATCGATTCTTTGGTATTAAATTTATCATTGAAAAACAAACAATTATTATTGTTACTTTGAAAGTTTTCGAGACTCGATTTTTTAAATGTGTAGCCATACGAAAAATTAAAACAAATATACACATATAGAAATACAACTCTTTAGGGTAAATAAAAATTGATGCCGAGCTTCTAGGACTATCTAGACCCCAAATGTGATTTTTAACACAAGTTTCATATAGGTCAGTCTAGTATTTTTGGAGAAAAGCAGCGGACGCAGGACGGACGGATTTATTTAAATTCGATTTTTGGATTCTACACGTCTTGAAACGTAAGCCAAAAAATTTTCAGTGTTACAATTTTTTTCTTGGTCGATTATAAACGTTCATTATTGAAAATGATAAACCTAAGGTACCCAGTTATACAACATGACTAATAGAGCGAATTTTCAAAGAAAAGTTGTTGATAACAAAATTAGGCACATACATTCTTGTTATTGAGGCCAACCATATCCTGAATAATATTGAGGGAACAGCCGTGTTGCAAACAAATTTTAGAACACGCAGCCGAACTTGAATATTTGGTCAACTATGAGCATTTATTTATAAACTTATTTATAGTGAATTATACTTATTTATGAATCTTAGAGGCGTGGGAGTGGTTGCAATCGACTCAGCGCCGAAAAATACTTCGACTGTGACATCCCACATGCCCTTTCGTAAATTAAAAAACGATTTTTTAGCATTTTTGGGGCCATTAAATTGTAAATTTGAGCCTGCGATTCTTGAGCTGGCCAAAGAACTTGATCTGTCTTTTGATAAAACTTATTTTTCTGCGTTGGAACGAATTTTTTACGCCGTTTTTAAAGGGAGTTATCGTTTGGAAATACATACATACATACATACATATATATATATATATATATATATATATATATATATATATATATATATAGCATTTCCCGATCAACATAAACATTTTCCCAACCAGAATAAACACTTTCCCGACCAAAATGAACATTTTCTCAACCAAAATAAACGTTTTCTCAACCAAAATAAACAATACAACATTCATAGTAAAAGTAACCAAGTAGAAAGAAAGAACGGATATATGTGATTACCAGAGCAGTTGCTGTGATTAATACTGATGATTGTCGGAACTACGTTATGAACACCTCTGTCAACCTAATATCAGAAGCTGCGGGTGAAGCAATTCATTAAACTAAGTTTGTTTTCTTTTTTTTTTAAATATTGTTAAAGAAATATTTATGTTTGTAGTCTACACATTGCTGAAGAAGCAAGTTCATTTTGATTGTTTTAATGTTAATGAAGAAAATGTTTATTTTGATCGGGCAATGCTATATATATATATATATATATATATTTTTTTTTTTTTTTGGCATACCTGAGCCGAAATATGAAAATCAGTTTCGTGCTGTCAATTCATTAGTGTTTTTCCTTAAAAATTGTTTGAATATTTGAATATATTTATTGAATTGTGTTCTTTGATGTATCAAACCGATTTGTAGGGGGTCCCCGACCATTCAAACCCACTTTTAAAAATTCGAAGCCATCCAAATAGCTCATTTTGGTTTATTATTTCCAATAATAAGCCTATGTGATCGTGTAGCAAAAAATTTTTATAGCCACCCTCAAACTTTGTCACTTTACGTTTCAAGGTGCGTAGAATCCAAGTTTGAAATGTCCGTCCGCCGTCCGCCGTCACCCTCCGCCGTCCGCCGTTCGCCGTCCGGGCCGTAAAAGGCCTAAGAATTTACTTAAAAAACACGTTCTTTCGCACATAGACTCCATTTGGGGTCTAGTTGGTCCTAACGTTTAACCATCCCGATCGCTTTACTCGCATAGATGCTATGGGCCAAAAACGGTAGAAAAGTGTCTTTTTCGTGGCTTTTTTTGTGGTTGGTGAGGGGAGTGAGCGGAGGGTGGAGTGAGAGGAGGCGCCGCGGCACCATGAGGTGGGTACAGTGTTCCTTCGAGGCATGAATATATGTTTTTTTCTAGGTCATATTTGTGTGTTAATACCAATGCTTTTCCAACGCATATTTAATAACATATCCTCTCGACTTTTCATACGTACTTAGATAATGATATTATTAAGGCAATAACTATTTGAATAGATAGGAGCTCAAATCGAGAAATATTAACATGCGTATATAATTATAGAAGTATAGGTTGTGGCAACTCGAAATAGGACACGCCGACACGCCGATTCTCGTGATTCTTATTTTGTTCCATCAAGAATTCGATTTAGTTTTGGAACGTATTCCGGAGTTTCAGATTTCATAGTGAAAAAACTTAAACTGATCCTTCATTAGTTCATAGTTCCTAATACTGTTTTCCGAGTGTTAGCTATTAGGTACCAACGCTATAAAATGTCCATTAAACTTTGCTAAAAAATAAATAAATAAATAAATAAAAATTATTGCGAGTTTTCTAAAAAAAATCTAGTCTTCGATTTTTTAGAAAAAAGTTGATTTAATCGAATCTTACATCGATTTGTATTCATCACTATTACAATGCGACCACCCTCTACACGATCGGTCCCACAAAGTAAGCGAATTCTAAAAGGATGGAATTCCGTAAGTTAGGTTGTAAGAACGAGTGAACTTGAAACGGCTGCGTCCTAGAAACGAGATAGGTACTTACGTTTATTTCTTCCCGGAGGCGATATGATAGGTAGGTGCCTATACCTTCTTTGTGGATCCGCCGCCGCCCCTCGCTCCGACCACCCTACGCGATCCGCGAATATTAATTTTTGGCTTAGGAAAGCCTAGGACGATGTTCATTACGATCAATCAAAGAATGTGAAAAATAAAAAATTAGGTAGGTAGGTCATTTCATAGCTGCTGGAAATTTTCGTGAACAGTAGGTAGCATCATAGAAACGGGATACGATTTATTCCCCCCCTGGCCATGATTGAGTTTAATACCTTCCGTGTGGATCTGCCCGTGTGCTCGCGTCCCGACCTCCCCCCCCCCCCCCCCCGCCACTACACGATCCGCGAACCTTCCTCTTCCTCCGCCATTCCTTGGAAAGATCTCAAACCGAACCAAACGCTTCCAGTTAAATAGCAAGTTTTCCTAATTCCAATCAAATTTGGTTGTTGGCTGCTTTCTACGACCCAGTTGAACGCGTCCATTCGATTTCTTTCCGCCTACTTCTGGAATTCCCCGAGTCTTCTTCAGGTAAGCCACTTCAAGTACCCTAGGGTAGAAACGAAGCACTTCGGTTTGAAGGGATATTCCTCGTACCTATCTGTTTTTGGATAACGTAGGAACCTATTTGAAAGTAAGTTGATGGTGGAATGGCAGTTGTCGAGACATTTTTGAAGTGAAAACTTCTTAGGCACGTTGAGCACTTATTGCATAGCGACAACACACACACATATATATATATAATAATTGCTATGCAATTCTTAGGCCGACCCCCAATCATTTTTTATGTAACGTCCGGAACGAAATTAAGGATGATTTTCACGTACAACCGAGTAGTTAAGTAGTTGCTATGGATTGTGTCACAATTTCAGTGTTTTTCACGTACAACCCAGCCGTTGTTAGGGGAATGAAACTTCCGCAGTTTTCATCGCACAAAAATCGTTCGCCACTCGTTGGAAAGCGCTTGATTTATGTGATAAATGTTCACATTTCAAGCTACCAATTTCCCTCTCCTTACGTACCTGGCTACATTCCAAAACTAAGTTGATTCAGGCTAAGAATTGCATAGCAAATTATCCTCGTTTTCTACGCAGTAGAAAAGAGAAAAGATCCGGCGAGGCCCCGATACCGATTCTCGATACCACCGATTTGGTTTATTATTTCCAATAATAAGCCTATGTGATCGTGTATCAAAAAATTTTTATAACCCCCCCTCAAACTTTGTCACTTTACGTTTCAAGGTGCGTAGAATCCAAATTTGAAATGTCCGTCCGCCGTCCGCCGTCCGCCGTCCGCCGTCCGCCGTTCGCCGTCCGGGCCATAAAAGGCCTAAGAATTGACTTAAAAAACCCGTTCTTTCGCACATAGACTCCATTTGGGGTCTAGTTGGTCCTAACGTTTAACCATCCCGATCGCTTTACTCGCATAGATGCTATGGGCCAAAAACGGGCGAAAAAGTGTTTTTTAGACTCACGCACGCCTGGCACGCTTGGCAGGGGGTCACGGTGGGTTGTGAGGGGGGTGAGCGGGGGGTGGAGTGAGAGGAGGCGCCGCGGCACCTTGTGGTGGGTACGACGTTCCTTCGAGGCATGAATATATGTTTTTTCTAGGTCATATTTGTGTGTTAATACCAATGCTTTTCCCACGCATATTTAATAACATATCCTCTCGACTTTTCGTACGTACTTAGATAATGATATTATTAAGGCAATAACTATTTGAATAGATAGGAACTCAAATCGAGAAATATAAACATGCGTATATAATTATAGAAGTATAGGTTGTGGCAACTCGAAATAGGACACGCCTTATGACGTACGCAAGCCAACTAAAACTACGATCATACTCAATTGAAAAAATAATAAACCTTTGTGAAATAATTGGCAGCGTTTTCTCCCTGAGGACTGGGACTCTCGAAGGCTGGAACTAACCCCCCTCTCTCCCTCCTCACCATGATGGCGGGTTTGGGCGGAATACCTAACTCCTGCCGTAATGCGATGTTTTTCAACATATAAACATACTTTTCACCCCCAATTAGCAAAGTATAAGTAAAATTGGCTTTACCGTTCAAAAGCTGATAGTTTAAGAAAGTTTGTTCGGTAATGTGCGAGAGAACCTTGGGATTATCCACACCGTCTGATGGTTTAAAAATTTGAAACGTTTAATTTTTAACCATTTTTGGTTTATTATTTCCGATAATAAGCCTATGTGATCGTACAGCAACAAATTTTTATAACCCCCCCTCAAACTTTATCACTTTACGTTTCAATGTGCGTAGAATCCAAATTTGAAATGTCCGTCCGCCGTCCGTTGTTCGCCGTTCGCCGTTCGCCGTCCGCCGTCCGGGCCATAAAAGGCCTAAGAATTGACTTAAAAAACCCGTTCTTTCGCACATAGACTCCATTCGGGGTCTAGTTGGTCCTAACGTTTAACCATCCCGATCGCTTTACTCGCATAGATGCTATGGACCAAAAACGGGCGAAAAAGTGTCTTTTTCGAGGCTTTGAGAGTTAGACTGACGTGTTAAAACTCCAACCTTTTCAACCAAAACTGCGCAAGCTAATATTCCACGGTTAGGATAACAATGGGCAGTAGGAATTCGCAACAAAACACTTTTGGACCAGATCATGCACGAACCCAACTGCACGACCTAATAGTTATTATTCTCATGCGTTAGGACAAAATTCACTCATCTCAAAATGCACAACTTTAAAATGAATGTTGATGGAAAAATATGAGTGATATGATAGTGTAAGCGAAATAGGGCGGTGAACCTCCGGTTGTGAGGTAACGAGACCTAGGGAGTAGGTCCAGGGTGGCGTGGAAAACTTCCTACACTTGTATTGCTTTCGAATTTCATGTTCCTTCGAGGCATGAATATACGTTTTTTTCTAGGTCATATTTGTGTATTAATACCAATGCTTTGCCTACGCATATTTAATAACATATCCTCTCGACTTTTCGTACGTACTTAGATAATGATATTATTAAGGCAATAACTATTTGAATAGATAGGAGCTCAAATCGAGAAATATAAACATGCGTATATAATTATAGAAGTATAGGTTGTGGCAACTCGAAATAGGACACGCCGAGGAGTCTGGACGGGCCTTTTGACGTACGCAAGCCAACTAAAACTACGATCAAACTCAATTGAAAAAATAATAAACCTTTGTGAAATAATTTGCAGCGTTTTCACTTTGGGGTCGATTCCTGACTAATCTTGATTCTTGCATTATCTAGCACGTTAGGTAACCTATCCAAAACAAAATTTAACACTTTTTTCAACGGTATCCTCAAGTTTTTGTTCACTCGAGAAATTAAGGGAGTTATGGGCGTATTAGTGACTTAAGGTCGAAAACACGAAATAATGTTAAAAATGGAATAACTCGAAAACAAAGTATTTAAAAATCAGCTGATATTTACTAGGCCATTTTTATGTATTCCAGTATCACTATCTAGCGATCTTTGATGGAATTTAACGCTTAATTGTCTACTCAATAGATCCGCTAGCCTTTTTTGACATAGATAATTATGTCTTTTGACTGGGGGTCATGACAAATTTCTCCCTTGATGGGAAAAACAAAAGATCATGGATATGTCTAGTACCCACGGCTTAACAGTAGGTACCTACTACTCAATTGTATACCAACTAAGTAGTGCCTTCTTTTCACAAGATTATTCTATTATGGTTACAAAACAATTAGTTTATAACTTAGAGTAATAAATCAGCATTCCTTAACACTACAATGGCTCATGAGATGTTGTGATAAAATGAGAGCATTCCAAACAGTGGCGAACCATTTTCCTACTATGAAAACTATGGAAGTTACTCTTCCCTAGTAACTCATATGTTGTACATTAAAAATCAATAGGAATTCTTCCTAGCCTTCACTTTTCAATTTAATAATAAATCTAAAGTGCTGGAGTGTTGCATTTTTTGTGGAGAAAAAAAAGTGTCGCGAAAAATTCCTTGACCCCCAGCCAAAAGACATATCCATGTCAAAAATCTCAAGGAGATTACGATTAGAAATTAGTAGTTGTAACATCGAACCCTATGAGGTTCTGGATCCAAAAGTGTATGCAAAAATAAAAAACTTCAGGAATCGATTCAGAATGCTTCAAAACGGATTTCAATTTAGGTATTTTCCAATAATTTTGATTTGCGAATTGCAATAGCTTCATTTTCTACGAAAATGAGCTAAAACAATCTGGCAACGTTAGGTTCGTTCCCCTGAGGCTCCCATTGTCTTTACCTGACTTCAGGAGGTCGTGGGTGGGGGAGGGGGGACTCAAAGGCTGGAAATACCCCCCCACACACACTCCTCACCACCATGAAAGCGGGCTTGGGCGGAATACCTAACTTCCGCCGTAATGCAATGTTTTTCAACATGTAAACTATACTTTTCACCCCCAATTAGCAAAGTACGACGACCGTTCGAAAGCTGATAGTTTGAGAAAGTTTTTCCGGTAATATGCGAGAGAACCTTGGGATAATCCACGCCGTCTGGTGGGTTGAAAATTTGAAGCGTTTAATTTTTGACAATTTTTTTTTCACTTTGGGGTAGATTCCTGACTATGTTACCTGCATTATCTAGCACGTTTGGTAGTCTATCCAAAACGATATTTAACACTTTTTCCAACGGTATCCTCAATTTTTTGTTCACTCAAGAAAAGTGACTTCAGGTCGAAAAAACGGAAAAATGGAATAACTCGAAAACAAAGCGTTTAAAAATATCTCAAGGGAGGAACTTTCGATCAGAAATGAGTAATTGTAACATCGAACCTTAGGAAATTCTCAGCCATTTTTGTCTACGTTGCCCGATCTTAGAACCGTACCGAAGGAGATTTATTGCGAAATACATCTGTGGGCTCCCAGTGGTTGAGGATGAGGATCGTCTGGCTAATTTGCTCGATTTTGGTGATGATAGGGAGAAAATGTTAAATTTATTTTATTTTGTAACTAGTGCACTAGCACTTCGATCAATTGCGCTCACCGAATAGGTGTCTGATATGTACAGCATTAGCATAGTATAGTGTACAACAGGATAGGCTTGTTGTGGATACTGTACGAGTACCACAGGTATAGCGTCGATGTTATGGATTCATAACGGATTATTATTATTTATATTAATTTCATATGATGACCTCGATTATTTTGCATGTACTTCATAAAGCTGTAATGCCCTGTTAACTAGATTAGAAAGAAGATATTTGACTTATTTCTTAGCTAATTTATATTTTTCTAATGATAATGTGTAAGTAGACCTGAACTCTTTGTAATAATCATTGATTTAATACAATAAACAACTTACTACTACTACTACTACTACCTTAGGAGATTCTGGAACCAAAAGTGTACCTTATACACTGTATATGAAAAAATATAAACTTCAGGAATCGTTTCAGAATGCCTCAGAACAAGATTTCAATGAAGATATTTTCCAAAAATTTTGATTTGCGAACTGCAATAGCTTCATTTTCTGCAAAAATTAGCTAAAACAATCTGGCGACGTTAGGTTCGTTCCCTTGAGGCTCCCATTGTCTTTACCTCTCAAAGGCTGGAACTACCCCCTCCCCTCACCCCCTCCTCACCACCATGATGGCGGGCGTGGGCGGAATAACTCCCGCCGTAATGCAATAGATCGCGGGCGGATCCGCGCTTCCGGTGTCGACAAAGTCCGCCCAACTTCGGCCAAGTCCGGGAAAAGGCGCCCTCCAGCGAGCTCAAACTCCTCCTCAGAACTCTACGGTTCGCTCTTCAGTACGTCACTCGTCCCAACTGGATTCGTTTCACCTCTTCAAAAAAGGTAAAAAAGAAACACAAATTAATCCATAACCCCCCCACTCCCCATCACTCATCACCCCACCAATTATACCAAGTAGAACACATATATCATCAATCAAGATTATAATATAAGAATTTTTTTATAACTCTTTTGGATCCTAACAATACAACCCCCTCTCCCCTCACCCCTTTCACCATCACCCTGATCATTTACATAACCATAAATATGGATCTTATGAGTTGTTGAATGAGCAAAGATGTCAATGAAAATTGAATGACACTATTATTCAATCATTCTGTGTCAGCACTCACGAACGAATTACATAATACTCCAAAGCGATCAAAACCAAATGATTTTCATTTCATCGAAATAATTCAAAAACAATAACAAATATTTTCTTTGAGGGTAGTTTTCATGGTTCTTGTCATCAACGATTTGAACAAATACAATAAAATATTATATTTTAAACTGAATCTACATTTTTTTCGAATTACAAAAATAACCTACTATTATGTGCTGAATTCCATCTATCATGATGTCTCACGTAGAATTCAAGGCTACTTTAGATTGTAAGGCATAAAGTGTGCGTTGTTCAAGTTAACAATATGGTTGCGCTGGAAACTCAAATTCTTCAATATGTTCTAGTTTTAATTAATACTACTATTTCCAACTGTGAAGGCCCTCACCATTCCATCAATCGTACTATCAATGATCAGTTGTACCTGATCAATGCTGATGATTATAATAAATATGAATGAATACCTCATCATCCTCATCTTGAACATTGTTTAAACATAATAATTTAACATTGTTTAAATTTAATAAAACATTATTTAAAATATTTCACCAGTGATCATTATTTGCAAATTTGTGTTGTAAATAAAGCTATGAGTCGCAAATGATCAATAATGCCTTTTATGAATAGGTTTCCTATTGAATCAGTTTTGAACCATCCGAAAATGAATCCAGAATGTTCAAACTTTTTCATAGTGTATAATTGTAAAATATGTATATGTCCTTTCGTACTCATATAATATAGGTAACTTTAGAAACTTGATAAGAGAAGTTGATTCTTGGGCTAAAAAATCAGATACCACATACCTAGGAAGAAGAAATACGGTAGTATTTGAAACTGTTCTGTGCAATGCCCAATCAAAATTGCCAACCCATCTGCGTGGTTTTGTTTATTCTATAGTTTTGAGTAAAGTTCAGGACTACATCGCCAGATTTCGAAATTTACCACGACACACTTCGTGCTTCGGTATTGGGGTCGGAAAAAATTATTTTCTTGACGGATTCTTATAGGAAATTTCACGTTGATTCTGAACATACCCACATGTTAGGGTCGCAAGTTAGTCCATTATCGTTCAAATAACAAAATTGCTTAAAAAAAAAAAAAAAAAAATTAGTTTTTTAGGTTTATTAGGAGAAAAAAGTCATTTCTGTTGGCATACAAAATTATCTTCCTAGACTCATTTTAGGGTGTGAAATTAGGAGTTTATATTAAAATAAGCATGCTTTTTCCAAACATTTATTCCAAAGCTTTATTCCAAAACAAGACGTATTTGTTTATAAGGTTTCCTGGTAGTTTCAATAAAATTACTATTTAATTAGAGAAAATCAGAACAATATAATTTTTTTTTGGAGAGAGAAGAAATATTTGCACCTACACCAAGGGATAAGTTCTCGCAACTTAGTTCCACCTCTCATAGAGTTCCTTGTTGGTTAAAACTCGGGCTGGATCACTTTTTTTAAAAGATCGTTAAGAAAAAAGTTGTAGCTAGTCGCAAGAAATGAGATTAGGTCAAGAACGTGGTTGCAGAAAGTAGGAATACAATTTCATGCTAGTCTTTTTCTATCTTTTTGAGAAATTCACTTTTGAAGTTGACGAAAGAGTCAAGACTTCGGAAATATCGTTTGTCTCTATACTAATCTTCATTAGAGATTTACCCCATTACATTAAAAATATTTATATTCATATAATAATATAATCCCCAACACTATAATCACCACACTTCCCCCCGCCACCTTCTTAACTTTTAGTACTTGGGTGATATTTCAACCAGTTGTTTATGTGTGGTTAGCGATGGTTAGAATTGGCTGGCCCTGGGTGCTGGGACTATTTATACTCCGTTATTGTATATTAGCTTAGATGAAATAAATATAATTTAAAATATATAAATAAATATAAATATAATAAATAGACTATTATATTGACTTGGAATGCCTAGTCGAGTGAGTTGGGCCGCTAGATCTCCAGCATGACATGGGTATATCGTTCGACGAGCGTTTCTGGCAGGAAAATTGATTCTTTTGATGGCCGAGATGAGCAGCATATCCCAAGCTCTAAACTGGTGCAGTTTATAACAATGAATTGAGCATTAAAGAGCCAATAAGAGTAGTTCTAGCATTGCAGGATTCAGTTCTCTACTTCCAAGATTCTTTGTTATTTCTACATCGACTTGATTCGGTTTGGATAGCAGAGCATTAATATTGGAAAAAAAGAAAAAAGGTGTTGAAGCCTGAAAAACACTCACAAATACAATATTTTATGTACTTTTAACCATCTTCATTCTGTTGGCTTGTGAGGAAACTTTTCGATCCACAGGCAGGGTTGCTAGGTGGTATGGGGGAAAAAACGGATATTATGAGAGAGAAAGGCAGGCTAAAAATATTCATTAAAATAGCATGTCAGAAGATCCAAACATACATATTATGCATTTTTATGTGCATATTATAGATATGGATTTAAAATAAAAAGCCATGTTTATAACCCTGTCAAATAAGAGACAATGTTTACATTACCCAAATGTTCCAATGAATATCACCAGCCGACCGGATGGATTCAGTTAAGTTTTGAACAAATTTTGAGGCAAACTCAAAACTCGAAAATCGAGTAGAATACCGTAATTTACTATTGCAATACTTATTCGCGATATTATATTTTTTAAAGTTAAAAAAAAAAACTAAGTTTTTTTGCATTAAAATACCATGTTTTCCTACTTTAAATATACCAAATTTAATTGTCAACCATTTTTTCGAAGTCAGGGTAGCGTACTTGGCCCACTTCTATACCTACGCTACACTAGTGACCTACCTGAAATCAGTGGAAATACAACCGCCACTTTCGCAGATGATGCTGCAGTGTTGGCTGTAAGAGACAATATTGACTTCTATTTATAAGCTCAATCCAAAAATGAACAGCCAAATTGGAGAATAAAAATGTTAGGACCAACTAGACCCCAAATGAAGTCTATGTGCGAAAGAACGGGTTTTTAAAGTCAATTCTTAGGCCTTTTATGGCCCGGACGGCGGACGGACATTTCAAATTTGGATTCTACGCACCTTGAAACGTAAAGTGACAAAGTTTGAGGGAGGGTTATAAAAATTTTTTGCTACACGATCACATAGGCTTATTATTGGAAATAATAAACCAAGATGGAACATGATGGAATTTACGTTTGCGCTTGCGCAGAGTGGAGTTTTGATTTCGCAACAGTGAAACTGATAAGGGGACCGTCTACACCCTAGCCCGCACATTCCCTTAAAATTTCATCCAGATCGGATGAAAACTGTGAAAAATAAGTTTGTTACAAGGATTTTATATTGGCGCATGCGCAATAGCTATTGATGACACAATCATAGTGAAATTGATGAAGGATGATCAAATTGTCATCCCCCAACTATCATCCAAATTTGAGCGAGAACGAACAATTAGGGCGTGAGAAAATGATGCTTGGTTGAATTTATGTTTGCGCATGAGCAGAGTGAGGTATTGAGTGAAGAATGATGAAACTGATTGGGAACCGTTCACCCCCAAAAAAAAGTTTCATCCAAATCGGATGAAAACTGTGAAAAATGAGCATGTTACAAGGATTTGCGGACACTCGACAGACAGACAGACACACACACCGGAGACCTTGATGACAAACCGGACTGTCTGTCCAGGCCAAAACCTGACACCTGGCAAACTTATTCTAAGGTTGAAATCTAGTAAGATACCCTCGAGGGACAACACTCCGGGTTGTGTGGGATTCAAACCCGTTCAAACTTCAACATCCTTTTCCAATTTAAAACTTGGAACTGCCCCAACTCGTTCTTCAGTCCATGTCCTAAAAAGTAATTTTCACACCTTTCTTCTCATTCTCTGCGTTTCTAGCACGGCCATTTTTCTAAAGGATATCATCCTTTGATGTTTCCGTCCAAGTATTATGGTATCCAATTCTGAAATGACACTTCTTGGGCTTGCTGCAGTCATCATTTTTCGGTCGTCCATTGCTTGCAAATGAAGAAAATATGCAGCAGGTTCACTTCCTCGCATCTTGGACATAAAAGTCCTTGTCCTCAGAAGAACTGCCTCTACATGCATGTTATCTCTAAAGTCGCACCTTGATGTGAGCTACAAATTACCAGTCATTAAACATAGGAGTCATCAGTTTATACTATACATTTATCTGGATCGGAATCACCCAAATAATCTGTTCAACCGTAAACTTCAAAATTTTATCTCATAGTGTTACTATTGTTGGATTGAGCAAAAATTCCGCGAGCTGAACCAAGCTTAACGAGCTCAATCAAACAAGCTGAGATTATCAGTTTAGACTATACCTGGAAAAGAATCACCAAAATTAAGCTGTTCATCAGCAAACTTCAATGCCTTAGCCAATAATGTTACTGCTGGGATCTAGTCAGTTATGGCCACTTTTCAACACGGCGGACAAATTGACTCAAGAAAATTTTGTCAAACCGATGTAATTAAAATCCGCTGGAAAAACTTTTTTTCGTTCAAGAAAACGTTTGGGAACCCATCCCTAAAACGGCCGAGCTGAATTTTGAGTTTTTCAATTTTTTTCTCCAAGTAGAAGCTCTAAAAGTTGTTGCGAAGTGTCAGTCCTGTCACGCCTGTATTTGATGATGAAGTCACTCTGAAGTTCTCGTTGTTGGTTTTTCGTTCAAGTCTAGTATTACTTGCGGCAATGTCTGCTGAGCATAATTTTTCAATTAAAGAATTTTTCAGTTTTTTACGGTTTTGATGGTCAGTTTCATTCTCACATATCTTATATTACATATTGAGTACAATTAAAGAAGATGACATTTCATTCAAAGACGGTAACTACAAAAGAAGATCTTTTGGAAGAAGATGTGATAGGGGATCATTTGAAATTTCATTTTATAGAATACTTATGAGTGTTTTATGCAGTGTGACAGAACTGACTAACATGTGACAGAAATGACCGGATCTGAACTAAAGAGGGTGTCCAGCATAATTTAATGTATGCATTCACATACAATAAGACCTGAAAGGAGATCAAAGTACACGGGAGGTTCGTAGAAAATATTTTATTTATTACAAAATTCTTTAGAACACTTAAAATATTTTAACTATTGACGACGAAGAGAAGTTCAGTCATATAGGAAGGACAGTAGATGCGACCAACTGTAGAGATCAGTCTGAATCTATTCTCTTGCAGAAATATAAATAAGTTACCTAGGAACAAGATTTATTAAGAGATTTACTGAGAAATATGTAGGAAACTGAACTATAAAAGGAACAAAACGCAAAAATATCAAAAATAGACAAGAAAAATTACAGGATAGCAAATTTGTTTAACATTTAAAAATTCTCACCTAATAGGTAGATCAAAAATAGAATACTTTACTGAGTATAAAGAACCAACAAAAATGTGTCATTGTCCAGTAAAACAAAGGGAAAAACATCTTTTTTCGCTTCTTCTTCTTATTTTTTTTGCTGTTTCTTTCTTCTTCTGAGGAGCCATTCTGAAGACTGAAAATTGTAAAAACGAGAATTAAGATGCGCAGAAAAAGGGAAACCTGGAAAATATGTAATGCCCAATTATATATCCATACCTAATATCAAAGAACTGAAGTAGAACATGGGTTACTAACAGAAAAAAAAAGTTCCAGTCTTCCAGCATGATCATATGAGCGAATTTTCCATTATTATCGTATTACACTTCAGTTAAATTAAGTTGTAATTTGAGAAGTTTGTGCGCAAAAAAATTGTTACCAATTAATTTTATTGTGAAAAAACTTGTTGTAAAAAATAATCTTCAATACAAAGATTTTGATTTTTTAGATTTTTTAAAAATTTTTATCGACTTTTTAGCACACTTTATGATGAAATTTGAGTACAATTTTCAGTTAAAGTTTGAGCTTCAATTTTTAAATGACCTTGGTCATGGTTGATAAACTTTTTTTGAGTAATATTCTGCTAAAAAAATATAAATTTAACCATTTTTAGCCGGTTCTGTAATTTTTGTGATTTTTTAGTACATTTTTTGAAATTTGACCAATTTACTGTTTTCAAAAAGTGTTGTCCAACAAATTCATCCTTTCTTTTGGAATGCTTAATTTTTGGTGGAAGAACGAGGTTTTTATCTCAATCCTATCGAGACTTATCGTTTGGAATGACACATATGTACATTTATATACAAATAAAAAAGTGTTGAAATTCAGGAATCATTTCAAATGCCTCAAAACAGATTTTGATGAAGAACATTTTTATTTTAAAATTTTCGGAGTCATTCCAATAGCATCATTTTCTAAGAAAATTCGCTATAAGCACGTTTCCAAACAGTCGTTGCAGATTTCAATAACCCGTTAAAAAAAGGCTAAAAAACGGAAACCCCACTTTGAAATTAATTTTGTATTGGGAATATGAATTCTACAGAGGATTTAAAAGTTGTGAAGCTCATAATGTTTGTTGAAAGGAGCAAAAAGAATGAACGAGAGAACTGAATAAAAATCGTCATTCCTGTCACACACTGTCAGGTCCTGTCACGTGACAGAACTGACCGTGACAGGAATGACGTTTTCGCACATTACTGTTCAGTTGGCAGCCATATTGGTTTTT
Organism: Adelphocoris suturalis; assembly: GCA_030762985.1. NCBI lineage: Eukaryota > Metazoa > Arthropoda > Insecta > Hemiptera > Miridae > Adelphocoris > Adelphocoris suturalis. The sequence goes on from CM061049.1 coordinate 43,716,656, forward strand.
ACAACTGTTCTGAGTCTCTGGTTGAATTCGTGCTCCATGGAAATACTACCTCCCCTGCTTAAAACGTTTTTTTGTAATGCTTAAATATGGAAAAAACAAGTGACAGGAATGATGAACAATAAAGGTACGCAACGGTTTTGCGTTCATTATACCCTGATTACGAGAAAAATCTGCTGCTGGACTTACCTACGGCATTTTTCGATGGAACTTCAAATTCAACTGAAGATGTTGATAGCAGCAGGGCGCTCTTCCGGATATTTCCCGAACCGCCACACGCGCCGCCAAAAAGGGGCTGCCCCTGAATTCACCGTTTGGGTGACAACACTTCCGAGCCTAATATAAATTGGGGAAAAAATAAGCCTATCAGCTGATGTAAGATGTGATGTTCCTCGCCCACTTTCTGTTGGATTTAAGAGAGGGCATATGTAATATATTATCAGTATATCAGAAACATTCAGAAGTTCAGTGCTCAAAGTAAATATTTTAAAGTACAGTTCACCTTTGTGTCCTGGGGACAGTGACAGAACTGACGATCCGGCCCTTCATCACTGAATAACTCGAAAATTTTGAGAGCTTTGAAAAAGATCATATCGGAGCGAAATAAAGAATTTTCGGGGTGTTAAATAAAAATAAAAACTTTGTGAATTCGAGCATTAGTACCAGCGTTATCGCGCAGTGACTCAATTTGTCCGCCGTGTTGAAAAGTGGCCTTATATGTAAGAAAATATTTGAGGCCGCCTATCAGCTGATGTAAGATGTGATGTTGAGGTTGGGGTTATCTACGAGGGGTTATATTTACCTAAGAGTATAAATGTGAAAATAATAACAATTATCTCCATTGATTTAGAGAGAAATTCTAATGGTTCAAATAAGATCAGCCGGACAAAAAAAAAAGGTCATCGACAATACTAAATCACAGGAGAGGCCAGTGTATAAAAATTAGATAGGCTAAATCTCATTTATTTTCAATTTCACTTGATAATTTAAACTTCACATTTGATTCAACTACCTTCGAAGTTCTAATAGTTAGGAGAAATAAGGGAAAGATGACGAGGAAGGTATGCAGAACATAATAGGATTAATTGTTAAAAGTAAAAAAAAAAAAAAAAAAAAAAACGCTGCAAATTATTTCACAAAGGTTTAATATTTTTTGAATTGAGTTTGATCGTAAGTAGTTTTAGTTGGCTTGCGCACGTCATAAGGCCCGTCCAGACTCCTCGGCGTGTCGTATTTCGAGTTGCCACAACCTATACTTCTATAATTATATACGCATGTTTATATTTCTCGATTTGAGCTCCTATCTATTCAAATAGTTATTGCCTTAATAATATCATTATCTAAGTACATATGAAAAGTCGAGAAGATATGTTATTAAATATGCGTAGGAAAAGCATTGGTATTAACACACAAATATGACCTAGAAAAAAACATATATTCATGCCTCGAAGGAACGCTGTACCCACCTCATGGTGCCGCGGCGCCTCCTCTCACTCCACCCCCCGCTCACCCCCCTCACCACCCACCGTGACCCCCTGCCAAGCGTGCCAGGCGTGCGTCTAATACGTCTAACACTTGAAGTCTCGAAAAAGACACTTTTTCGCCCGTTTTTGGCTCAACGCATCTATGCGAGTAAAGCGATCGGGATGGTTAAATGTTAGGACCAACTAGACCCCAAATTGAGTCTATGTGCGAAAGAATTGGTTTTTTAAGTAAATTGTTAGGCCTTTTATGGCCCGGACGGCGAACGGCGGACGGCGGACGGACATTTCAAATTTGGATTCTACGCACCTTGAAACGTAAAGTGACAAAGTTTGAGGGGGGGTTATAAAAATTTTTTGCTACACGATCACACAGGCTTATTATTGGAAATAATAAACCAAAAGTAGACACCAAGATTTGGGCATGAGAACCAAAGTATGTACATACCTACTACAATCTAGACAGCTATGTCTACGTACGTAAATTAATACTTAAATGTAACAATAATAAGTAATATCAAACGAAACTTGAATTACAATAAACGGCTTTGTCGTCTGAATTTGAAAAAATTGTAGCGTGAGCGGGTCAATTTGCAAAGACAACTCGACTGTAGCGGCACCTATGCCTTGACAAGGAAACAGCGTTGAATTCAGAGCAATAGCCCTCCATTTTATTAATACTCAAAGAGTTACACAGGTAATGGGTCTGGATGCTCGCTGCACTCGTTTTTCAAAAATACATTACATTCAGTAGTCAATCTCTTGGTGCCAATTTAGATTAGATGGAGATGGGCCTGGCGGAACGGTTACGGAAAAGGTGCTGAGTAGGACAGCTTCACCAAAGTTTGCTGACACATAACCTACTAGATTCTTACTATTTGAAGTCCCTATATAATAATTATTATAGACAAGTTAATCTTCTTTTTCATTCGGTGATCGGTTAATTTTTTTTTCTCCTTCTTTTCCCTCTGGTAGGCTTGTTCAGTTGTTTTCATTTCTTTTTATCCTGTTATGTACGAGATGAAGGTCCCAAACCCATTGTTATCGCTGCTTCATCACGAACGCCTATCAGGCCCTCAGCTGTTCTCCACTTCTTCCTAGTTCCTCTTATGCACATGGATGTTGCACGCAAAATGGCAAAGGAAACCCAGTACTCGTAGCCACCCGGTAACATGCGGTTTAGACAATCTGTCTGCCAACCGTTCTGTCATTACCTCGATACAGTTTGCCATTTGAGGAGCGAATATTGCGGCTGTCGTGCAAACCATTGGGGTGAAGGAGGATCATCTTTGTATACATTCGTCATTGTATTTCCTTTTCTTTTCTTCCTCTGCAGACTTCAGAATTGCTGAGACTGGACGGGAAATATGAGAGGGCTCATCAGTGTTAGATCCTTATTATTGTTTGATTACGATGAATTCCACGAGCTGAACCAAGCTAAACGAGGTCAACCAAACAAGCTACTGAATGGCTTGTGGTCATTGATCCTACGCCGACCATAATTTTTGTCCCGTCTTTGATTAACGACTGCTTTGAGTGCTAATGCATAAAACACTATATACCTACTCTAAACATGATTTTGTTGTTGTTTTTAATCAAAAGATATATTTGATTTACGACCCTCAAGCGGAGAGACGACGGTTAATGACGTGAACTAGAAGTAGACGCCAGGTCCTGCATAATTTATTACTCACCTGGCTACGCGGTAAACGTGGTTTCATTTTTATAGGTGCATTAATACGGGAGAACGCTCCACCCTTTATGAGACCGACATTGTAAATTCACCCTTTAAGGGCGGAATGCTAAACTATGGGGTATAAACAACATTATGCAGACCACGTTGTACAATCGTACGTGTTCTTGAGTTTGCTTTGAGAAGGCTCTTGAAAAGGGTTTGTTTTATTCATCAAATGTAAATCGAAAACAATTCGTGGGAATATGGACATTTGAGATTCTGCACTATACGCTTGACTTCTTGATTTCATTTGTATATACTCATATTTTTGTGAGGTACTCAACGCACATGCTGTATAGAAAGAATGCAATTTATTACCCAAAGCTTTATTATTTTGTATTCGATAGCCCTAGTCCTCAGATCTCTGGACTATACAAAGATAATAGACAAATAGTACCTACGCTAGGTAACTAAAGTAATCCCTAATAAACTTGGTTCTTCGAAAACGAAATCACATTATGATAATTTAAGCTGATTAGATCTCCATAGATTATAAAGGAATATTGATTAGGTTTACTTTTTATTCGTGTTACCAGTCACACTCATGATGACGTTCTTTTTTTCTGACAAAAGTAAAGTTCTTAGGCTAAGTCCCACATAAACGGCAAATTCGTGCGTACGATACGTCATGAGCCGCTGGCGGTCATTCCATGCGATCAAACTACTCTATTTAACGGAAGTGTACAGCGTGGAATCCTCAGGTGGACGATTCCACGCTGGAAATTTACATTATATAGGGTAGGTTTGATCGTAGAATTCGCATCGCATGCAAGAATTTCCTATGTGTGACTCTATGTTTGTTCCCTCATCCATCATGCCTGAAGTAATCATCATAATTCGCTGCCGAGTCAGGAGATATTAACTTGAGTACGAGTCCACTTGAATTTTCAAATTTTGCAGTCATTAGGGGTGGGGTTTTTGAGATGGTTGGAGGGGGGATGGGGGCGAGAGATCAGTCCAGAATGCCTGATGGGCATCGTTCTAGGCAAGTTTTGGAATCCTTGATCAATGTTTGAACCTTTAAAAATACTAGTCGATCTATAAGTCTAGTCCCAAAAGTAGCCCCCTATTTTCCAAAATTTTTGAGATATCGGAGTGAAACTTGGGGTGCCTGATTTAAAGTTTTAAGCAAGTAAAAATCAGGAAAAAATCTAAAAGTGTTTGGGCTACTCAGAGAGGGAGGTATTTGTGCCTCGCAGGTATTCACCTTCTTCTTTTACACAACTCACAAAATCTTCTGAAGCTATTTTACGAATTTTACGAAGTTTAGCTTTAGCATAACGGAGTTAACTATGGGATCCTCATGATTCCTCTCGATTACGACGTTTTCGATGTAACACGTTTAACACAGTTGTAAAGACCATGAATGCCCCTAATGTTTGACAATTTGTCAAAAACAGCAGATCAGGTCAAAATAACGTTTTTCGCAGAAAAGAAAATACTCCTCGTAAGAGTTTGTCGTGTCTTCTTATTATTCGATGGGATGCTCCAAAGTGGATACTGCTACTACGTAAGATCGCCCGGAGAAAGAAGATCGGTGGTTGGAGGGGATGGGTGTAGAGGGGGTGGGGGGTGGTTCGCCCCTTACTTCCCACCTTGAAATGCAAAGGTGAAGCACCGAAGCTTTGAGTATGCCATCCGATAAAAGCCTACCTTCCTGGCCGCTTTGCCTTAGCATGTAGGAATATTGATTTTTCATCATAACCCGCGTTCTCGCCTCCCCTCCTTCCTACTTTCCTCTTTCAAGGCGGAACTGGGTCAAAAATCTCCAGGTGTTTTCACTGGGTAACCTTCAATAGTGAGGGACGACAAACGACTTGTCAAAACATTCTTTCTTTATCGTTCGCAAACTTATTTTATTCATATTTAAAAAAAGTAAAAATGAGCTATTGTGTTCACTTTGTCTGTTGATGTATATGTATGTATGTATGTATATCTTCTTAAAATCGTATTAAATGCCAGTGTCCGACGTCAGATTTCGATGAAACTTGGTATGGATGTAATCTGTAACATGGCGAGGATAAATGTATCCTGGGCCGCTGACGACTGAGAGGTCATTGATCAGCGGAATGAACTCCAAAGCTATTTTTACTCCTATTTGAAGTAGAAAGTCGACATTTGAGAGGGAGGCTGAAGGGTGAATGCTGGAGACGACTGAGAGGTCATCGATCAGCTGAGTGAGATCCAAAAAGCCATTTTGTCTACTATTTAACGCAGGAATCTGAAATTTGAGAGGGAGGCTCAAGGGAGAATACTGAAGATGCATGAGAGGTCATTGATCACCTGAGTGAAATGTTTGGGCAGAAATATTTAAACTAGAAGGAACTTTGTCTCAAAACTATTCCAGTTGAATTTCAGATTGATGAGATGGAAACATCGTAAAAGAGACTATGTACCTATCTTAATAGTTAATAAACTTTAAAATCTGTAATTATTGGTTGATTTTATTTGGATTGGTGATATGGAAAATTTTCTAAGTTCTGGCGGGCGGTGATTCTCGCATTAGGTAGCTATTTTTCCTGAGTGTACCTAGGTACAATATATGTTTAAAAATCATTGCAACGTGACCCAGAACCTTTCAATAGTTGATTTAACATAATAGTGGTTCACGGTACAAGAAAGAGTATTGAATCTACTGTAGTGTTCTATGCTGGATAGGGAATTAACAGCTTAGACCAAACATAAGAGTTGGGAACAGGGTTCACAAAACTACAAGTCTTTCTGGTGAAAATATGGAACTCTATTAATCGTTCTACAACTGGAATACGAATCCCCCACGTCGCGCTACAATTTCCCGGCATCAGGCATTCCCCTCCTCCTTCCATATTTTCCTGACCCACTTAAATTAGCCGAAATCAGCATCATCGGAAAGGGAGTCCGTCAAGTGTCAGTGAACCACTATCAGTGACGTCACCCACCAAGGAGTGATACCTTATCTTGTCTTTGGCTTCTTCTAACTCCTTCCCGTCCTCCATGACTAGTGGCCGGCATGGAGGTGGCTGCATGGAGGTAACATTACCAAGTAACCCAATAATACAAAATCATGTTGAGGGACATACATTTAATGTTCAAAAACTGTTTTTGACCTTAAATTTCAAAATTTTCCGGTGGAGGGCCTCCGGATCCTCCTTTTTACTGGGGAGCATTCCATACCCCTCGGTGGGGGCATAAAATGTAAGTCTTGCACACTTGCAATTTTCGCCTTAGGCCGGCCTTGCCTGTAACCGTACTTTACTGTACCCTGTAACTGTACTGCTGTACTGTGCCTGACTGTAACCGTTCACCTTAATTGGCGTTATGAACTGTTGTAATGCACCGTTGTACTTTACTGTAACCTGTAACTGTTCTGTTGTACTGTACCTGACTGTAACCGACCACCTTCATTGGAGTCAATAAACATCTTCAAAATGTCTTTGAGTAAATTTTCGAGGGCTCAATGGGAAGAAAATCACAATTAGCCACGTAAATTCCATGCATCTTAGGAAAGTGTAGGTGAGCCAAATTTTTTACTTTCAATTTTAAATCTTGTAATAATTGATTATGGTTATGCTTAACTCCGTTTATTACCAACTTACTAAAACCAGAATAAATCGAGGTTGTTAAGTGTTTAAAAGACGACGTAATTACCAATTTATCTTTCTTTCCAACACGCTCTGGGGTGAAATCAGGTCACGATCCCTGGAGCCCGGTCGCCCCAAGCTGTTAATATCTTAAGAATATTATCAAGGGGTGGGTTGAACGGGGTGGAAAAAAGGTGTGGCAAATAAATCTTGCCTCTCCCTCACCCCATCAAGGTCTCAGGCGGAGCATACTGATAAGCCCTAATCCTCCCTGATATCCCGTAATATTTTATATTAAATTCGTTGCAGTAATGGTGCGGATAAACTATTGTGCGGAGTTGCTATAAAACGTTGGCAGGGGTCGAGCGGAGTGTGAAGTTTTCGAAACGAGAGTTACAAAATATTCTATAACACGCTGGTCGGCCGGCGTGACTCCAAAAGAAATTTAGAATATTTATTCTATAAATGTGGAACAAAAGCCATTTTGAAGGTTATTTACTGTAAATCTAAGCAGTGTCCCACTCAGGTTCTATATAATCAGTTGCGGGTGTATTCTTTACGCCATTTGTACCTTCAAGCCGTTCTTTTATTTTTCCATAAACACCCCAACTTTTTCAACTAACCGACCTCTAAAAGGTTTTCTTCGTCTCTTTATGAAATTTGTTTCACCACTATAGCTGTAATCCTTGCCCCCAAAACCCGTTTACATTTCACTTCGACGCATTGATATTTCAATCTACCAATTGTTTTGAGGAGCGCTCCGTCCGATTTGTGCAGTCCTAAAATGCTGTCTCGGAACATATTTTCAAAAACGGGTTTTCACTTGGCCGTGTTCTCAAGATCTGGATAGCCGTAGGAATTTATACTAAAGAGCTGGTATCGAAAGTGACCGTGATTTTATTTTGAATAGCAGAATTTCACTTGCTTCACTTTTTCACTAGCGTGTTTCCTCTACTTATACTCTTTGTAGATATGAAATTGTATTCATTACCTATTGTCTTGAAGTCTTAATGTTAATGCTTGTTCTATTGCTTTTTTTTACAATACTCAAAATATAATGTGAATTTAATTTAATAATTGAGGTAAATTTCAAGACTTCCACATGCACCACAGAGCTTTGCTCCTTCACATGTGGATTCCATTAGTTTATTCTTTTATATTATATTTCATTGCATTGCTTTCTATTTAAATTATTCTTTCTATTTCAATTATTCTATTCAATTATTCTTCTGCTCTCAATTTCTTTATTTTAATCACCATTACAAAGTAATTTATGTATCTCATAGAATAAAACCTTTTTGAATTTGAATAGTTTGTTTGATTGTGGCTCCATTTACTGCCCTGTCTTGTGAGCATCATACCTCATACATTTGATTCTTGACTACACCAAGCATCATATCTACTGGTCTCTTCTCTGGGGTTTTCATAATAACAATAGGCTTTTTGAGCATTAAGTTGGTCACATTTCAAAAAATGTACTAAAATATTGCTAAAATGGTTAAAAACGGCTAAAAATTGTTATATTTATAGTTTTTAGCAATCTTTAAGTTAAATGAAGTTTATTAACAACGAACTAAAACATTATAAAATTTGTGCAACAACTAATACAGAAAATTGTGCTTAAATTTCATTAATATCTACTGGAAAATCGATAAAAACTCCCAGAAAAGATATAATTTTCAAATCTTTTTTGAATCGCAGAATATTATTTAGAACGAGTTTTATTGCCTTTAATTGGTAGTTTGCTGTTTTTCTTTGCACCCAAAGTGCTCAAATTTCAAACCAATGTTACATAATATAATACGATAATTTACGAAAATTCGCTGTAATGACCATACTGCTACTTTTAATTTTAACACGGACATCTTCAATGCAGAACGTAGATCCGTAGTTTCAAGTGCGATGACTGGGGAGTCATCAAACACATTCTTTGAATCAGAAAACTACTAAACTGAAAGGAAACTTTCCACGCACGGAGGAAGATAGATTCCACAGAGGATTTAATAGAAAAAATAGCACCGGATACTATACAAATACTATACAAATTAGTTTTATTGGGAAAAAGTACGTTTTTGGCCTTGACCTTTCGGTTGACAGAATGCGAGGAAAATATATAAGGGATTTGCGACGGAATAAAAGGAAATAAATGCGACGGATGAGCGCGGTAATTCTGCTTTCCTCAAGCGCTAAGCGTTGTTCTTTCGCCCTCGCATTGCCTTTCGTGTGCAGACAAGACTCGCTCTCCTTCAAGCATCTTCAACATGGATGGATCCTCAATTAGTCTGAGTTTAGTGCCATCTATGAGACACAACTAACAAGGTCATACGAGCTGTTTAATGCAATTTACCAGTCTGCCTCGTCATTCTTAACAAAAGAGCACAGATCAGTCAGTACCACAGCGCTATTTTAGCAGATGCGATGTGCACCCAAATATATGTGCAATTTCAGTTTCCCCACTCATTCTCAAAATTATATTTCCCCATCCACGCCCACTTTTATGAAGAGAGAACCCAGAACAAAAGCTCAAGCCGGGGGTCGCGGTTTATTCTGCGAGATCGGTTCAGAAGGGAGGGAAAAGGTCAGACCCTGTGGACCGTGAATAATTGAACCGATCAATATGTATTGTTACGTCTGGGAAGCAAGGAAGAAGAGTTGAGGGATATTGATAAGACCATTGTGGAATGGCCAATACGAGGAGCTCCGAGTGGGGATCAGCTTCGCGCGTGAGTGGGGTTTTGGGAGTTTTAACTATGAATGCCCGAAGGGACTGTATAGGAGTCGGAAGCCCGAAATACCCTTCGGATTCCGTTTTTTTGCGAGATAAGAAACGTAGGTGGTTGGTTCCCCAATATCTCATTAGATCAAGAGTATCATTTTCAATAAAGAACCTCTTGTACTCGACGACGTAGATCGATGAGAATTTTTTCAAGAATGTTTATAATTCTATTATTGGATAGCCCTCAAACAAGAATCTAGAGATTGGTCAAAGCTGATAGTCCAGACAGATGGTGATTCGCTGAAGGACAACTTTTAGATGTTGCAAGAAGGTGCATGTTTTGGCCTATCAGGGATTTAGGTAGCCCCCCAGAGGTGCAATGGGGTCCTAAATCCTCGAAAAAGAGGTAGAGGAGAGATGACAGTATCCCGTCAGAGAGATACCACTCCTAGTAATAGCATTAATGAGCCATGTTCGGAGTAGATTGGTTTCCAGGGACCTGGATCACCCATCCAACGCCAAACTCAGCTTCTCAAGAACACGAGAACAGGCGTGCGACGTCCGTTGTTTTCCAACGGAGCGACAGCAGCGCTTTCTCTGGGATTCTGACGGGAACTCTGTCACAGGACAAATTTTCTATGATGAATCCAAACATCCCAGAAGTCTCACTAAAAATTTGTCATAATTGGAATAAGAGCGAATTTTTGTCAATTATAGTACTATATTATGTTAAATTGTTTTGAAAATTAAGGACTTTGAGCAAAAAGAAATTGTTAATTACCTACCAGTTTTATGGAAATAAACTCGTTCTAAATAATATTCCGCGATTCAGAAAAAGAATTTGGATTTTTAACTTTTTTTGCAGTTTTTATTTATTTTTTAAACACATTTTAATGAAATTTAAGGACTTTTTCAGCATAATTTTGTACATATATTTTTTAATGTTCTATTTTATAGTTAGCAAACATTATTTTAGCAATATTTTGCTAAAAAAATATAGATTTAACAACTTTTAGCCTTTTTTTGCTAATTTTAGTGATTTTTTTTTCTTTTTAATAACTTTTTTTGGGATTTGACCGATTTAATGTGCTCAAAATGTTGGCCAATGAAATCGTCCTTTTGTTTGGTAACATTGATTTTTTAGAGAAAAAACAGAATTTTTATCTCAATCCTAAGGATAGTTATTGTCTGGAAGGACATATTATATATATTAATTGCTATGCAATTCTTAGGCCGACCCCAACAATTTTTTTTGTAACGTCCGTGACGCAAAGCGCGAGTTCGTGGGTTCCAATCCCAGCCAGGCTTGAACATTTTTTTATATCCATTTTTTTCGCATCGTGGGTTCGAATCCCAGCCAGGCTTGAACATTTTTTATATCCAAATTTTTTTATATCCATTTTTTAAATGTAAAATGAACGAATAAAAATGTACAAAAGAGAAAAAAACGACTTTATTTTTTGAGCGTTTTCAGGCTAAGAATTTCATTGCTAATTATTCTCGTTTTCTACGCAGTACAAAAGAGAAAAGATCCGGGGGGTCCAGGGGGCAAAGCCCCCCGGCGAGGCGCGAAGCGCAGAGTATATATACATATACGTATATGAAAAAGTGTTAAACTCATGGATTCGTTTCAGAATGTCTCAAAACGGAGGAGAGGACTGTCCCGAATCTAGCCCTGTTTTGTTTTTTCATGCGCTACAAATTCGCTACGCATAAAAGTTGCTGTGGATGTACTGTTTAGGAATTATTAGAGAAAAGCATTAAAATAATTAAATTAAGCCATCTTTATGAGGCCGCCATTTGAGACGGCAGACAAAGATTTTCTCACTCAGAAGACTAAATTTTCAAAATTTGATCTCAAACCTTCTTCTCAAATTACTACCTATTTTTGACCTCGTCTCCGGGACTAAGGAGCGCCGAGTTTTTCGAATGTTTTGATGGTCTTAGGATCAACGGAGTAGAAAGCCAGGTATTGTATTGAATGTATCGAACGGCTCGTTTTTTCACCGTCGCTTGTTGCGCTTTGAACTTGGTTATTTTTAGATGAGCCTTGCAAACGCTCTGAACCATTACCTCCCCACTTTCTCGCCTCGCCTCGATTCGATGGCAATCTATCATCGTTTGCTTACGGGGTTCTTCCCGGAAGGAGAAAATGAAAAATTCAGTTAACCCCCCTCCCCCCTCACTATAATCACCCCCGCAATTCGCACTCATCAAACCTCCTCGCTAGCACGACGAAAAGTTCGCCTAGACATCGTATTTCCATTTTACGAGTTATTGATGATCAGGTAATTTCGATATTGGTAATCAATTTCATGAAAGGGTGAAGCAAAACTCGTGTTTACTTTGAATAACGGTCGAAGAGAGTGAGGAGATCATGTAGGTATAGGTTGAGTTTAATGTGTCAAAAAACCACGCAAAATATGGCAAATCTTCAAAGTATTCTTCGACTGAGTAATGTAATGGACTTAGGCGCCCCGTGGTGCAATGGGGGGCCTAAATCCACATTCATAGATAGAGAGGGGTGTGACAGTACCATAAGAGATACAACTCGTACTAATAGCATATATATGCTACGTTCGGAGAAGGGAGGTTTTCCAGTTCTAGGATCACCCATCCATCGCCGAACGCGGGCTTTCGAAAACACGGGAACAAGCGCCCGACGCCCGTTGGGAAACAACGGAACGACGGCAGCGCATTCCCTTGGATCTTGCGGGAACTGTCACACTCCCCCCCTTAATAAACATACTTGATTGAAGAGCAAGTATGTAAACTAGGTGGAATAGTTTACTGGTTGAGAACTGATCCTCACTAATAAATAGCTGCATTGGCGATTGAGGATAAAAAGGAGAAATTAAAACAGGATGGATTGTCAATGAGTCTTCTTATGAAGTATTCATTAGGTAGTTAACCCCCAATCAAAGATTGGAACAATCGGGAATAATATATCTTGCTCAACCAGGAGACTTACAGTAGGGAACTGCCCACTTTGGGGACTTACGAAAATGGGAACTATGCCCTGGGTTTGAGAACAATGCCCTTGAAAATTAAGTATGTTAACTAGAAATAATATTTGGGGAAAAATTGAGAAATCAATAGTCAAGAACCAATGAAAGTATTTATGTATCCAAGGGAGTATAATGGGTATTCCTTCTGGAAACCCGGGCCATGTTTCTTCTGAAACATTAACGCCCCAAAAATAGTGGATTGGATTACTAGGCGTCAGCCGTACATAATCCAAACCACGCTCGGCTACCATGTAATGGACTTAGGCGCCCCGTGGTGCAATGGGGGCCTAAATCCACACTCATGATAGAGAGAGGAGAGTGACAGTACCATAGGAGATACAACTCGTAGTAATAGCATATATGCTACGTTCGGAGAAGATAGGTTTTCCAGTTCTAGGATCACCCATCCATCGCCTAACGCGGGCTTTCCAAAACACGGGAACAAGCGCCCGACGCCCGTTGGGAAACAACGGAACGACGGCAGCGCATTCCCTTGGATCTCGCGGGAACTGTCACAGAAACGAGGTACTGTGATTGTTCAGCAAAGAGTAAGGTCTGTCATGGTCCAGAGGTCAGTATTGCACTACTTAGTTGAAGGTCACGGGTTCGATTCCAGTTTGGTCCCATGAGAGCTTGCTAGCATCCATACCACCAAACGATGCTCATCATTCTGACCTACTTGTCCAACTAATCTGAATTTTTACTTTGGGATTGGTTACTTGATGTTTTTTAATTTTGAGATGCGAATATCTAGACCATCAAATTACAGGGTGTCCCAGTAACTACGCTCCCTTCCCCTTATTTTCTCTAATGGTGGATGAAAAAAAAAAAAAAAAGAAATCGGATCAACGCTACTCTTCATAATTTTTTGCGTAAAATTCCAAAAAGGCAAAATTGCGCATTGCGCACGTGCGCAAACGTGGGCAATTTTCATCAACTTCGTTATTTTAAATAAGAACCCCCAATGTTTATTGCAGATTTGAATTTTACGTGAAATTTCATGAAGAAATGACCCATCACTCGATTTTTTAGGTGCTCACAAACGGGCGCAATTTCACTCCAAAAGTGCGCATTTCCTCTCTATAAGTGCAACAACTGAGTTTTTGAAGATACTCAATCACCACATGTAATACATGATTTTGGAGTATTTTTTCGTGCGAGACCTCGTAATGATGTTCATTTATTGATATTTGCAACACCAACTTAGGAAAACACCGAAAAATTGACCAGAATTGCACTTTTCGAACACATTTCCACAAAGCACAAAGCGAACTAAAACGTAGGTTTTTCGATGTTTTCCCAGGTTGCTGTTGCAAATATCAATTGATGGACATCATTACAAGGTTCAACACGGAAAAATTCTCCAAAATCATGTAATATATGTGGCAATTGAGTAGGTATCTTCAAAAACTCAGTTATTGCACTTTTAGAGCGGAAATGCGCACTTTTGGAGCGAAATGGCGCCCGTTTGTGCGCTCCTAAAAAATCGAGTGATGGGTAATTTCTTCATAAACATTTACGTAGAATTCAAATCTGCTATAAAAAATGGGGGTTCTCATTCAAAATAACAAAGTTGAAGTCAATTGTGATCGTTTGCGCACGCGCGCAATGCGCTATTTTGTCATTTTTGAATTCCACGCAAGACATTATGAAGAATAGCGTCAGTCTATGCCGCTAATGACCCTTCTGGTTGATATGCGGCTTAAACCTTAATTTAAAAAAAAAAAAAAAAAATCAGTCACCAACACTTACAACTCTATACATAGATCATTAAATACATTTAAAAATATATATTCACAGAAGACATATTAATCAAGTCCAGTTCTAAATTAAAACACCCTTCTTATTTTCACTAATTTATTGAAAACCTAACTCTTAAATTCAAATATTTATTTCATCTTGAATTATCCGAATTCCTCTTTTAATAAATTATATAAAAATAATATCAAACACATACCATAAAATATGGTAGTTCACTGGCAATAGTTAAGTAATTCCTATAATATATATTATATTGTTATAGTCTCACATGCCAAAATTGGCTCATGCATGCCGCCACAAGCTATGCTTACAGGCATGCATACCCTTCAACCTCATAACTGTTAGTATAGAATATAGTACTATATACGTATATTTATCATTCAACCATGAAAGTTCATTTTCTTTATGTATGGAAGTAGTAATTAATTTGATATTTTATCTTTTATATTATGCTGTATACCATGAAGGAATAAAACTCACTCATTCATTCATTTTTTTTTTCGTCCACAATTAGAGAGAATAAGGGTTGACGGGGGGGGGGGGGGGGGGGGTAGTTAGTGGGACACACTCTATACACAGCATTCTGATCTATTTGGTCAACTATTGACCAGCTAATCTATATTTTACTTTAAGAATTTTGAGGAGAGACAAGTGGTTATTGATAAGCAGCGCGCCACCGTCTGGCACCACTCGAGGGGAAGACGCTCCTAATTATTATAATTTAATAATGATTAACAGGACGTTTCCATTTGTTTTCGTCACGTCACAAGCGTCACGTCACGGTGGGGTTTTCTATTGATTTTCACGTACAACGAATGCGTTACTAGGGAAGTGTAACTCCCTTATTTTTCATAGCAGGAAAAACGTTAGCCAGTTTTTGGAATGCTCTCATTTTATTACCGCATATCATAATCCCTAAGCCTCTGTAGTGTCAAAGAAAGCAGATTTATTACGCTCAGTCACAAACTAATATTGCTAGGTAACCATAACGAACTAATAATGTGTAAAATTAATTATTATTAAATGATCTGACTGTAGAACCGTAGGTCTACCGTCCCTTTCTTGACATAGATATGTCTTTTGGCTGGGGGTCAAGGAATTTTTCGCGACACTTTTTTTTCCCGACCGACACTTTTTTCCCCGACCGGGACAATTTCTATTGATTTTCACGTACAACCAAGGCGTTACTAGGGAAGAGTAACTCCCATAGTTTTCATAGTAGGAAAATCGTTCGCCACTTTTTGGAATGCTCTCATTTTACCACGACATTTCATGACCTCTAAGCCATTGTAGTGTCAAGGAATGCTGATTTATTACTCTAAGTTGAAAACTAATATTGTTTTGTAACCATAATGGAATAATCTTGTGAAAAGAAGGCACTACATGGTTGGTATACAATAATACTACTCAATTATTGAGTAGTAGGTACCAACTGGTAAGCAGTAGGTACTAGACATATCCATGATCTTTTGTTTTTCCCATCAAGGGACAAATTAAAATGCTTGATTTATAAGTACAATTCCATTAAAAAACCTGATAAATTTGATTCTCCACACAAAATGCAATGCTCCTTTCATTGTCACTTGACTGTGGGTGCGAGGACGGGTAGTTTCTCGCAGCACATTCATATGAGGTTATAGTGAAAAGGGTGGTTTCAAATGAAAATGCGCTAAAAATATTTTTGTAAGGAAAACATTTGATTGACTGATTGATTGATTTGAGCCGTAAGATATATCCATGTCAATAATTTTCCGGTGGTAAAAACTCTAAATTCTTCTAAAAGTTCCCTACTAGAGTATAGTGATCTTAATTACTTCTTCCTCTGTTTGTACGTCCAGGTCTTTGTGGTCACGTTTCTGCTCCATAGTGCGAAACTTGGAGCTCAATCGGCTTGCGCTTCGGAACAATTAACTCATGCGACATTTCCCCTCAATTTATTGTCAGATCCAGGACGCGCCCTACCGTGATGGGTCAAAAGCGAGAAGGAAAAGCTCGTATTAGTCCTAGCCATTCTCGCCGGGGCAGGCAGGCCCTGTGAATCATTATGTTGAAAGCACTTGAGAGGTTTCTGGTTCGTTGATCCGCCTTTGTTTTCCCTATTCGCCTCGACAGAGATCTCATCTCATTCCGCTTGCTCGTCCTTTTGAGGATCGTGTATCTTTTTCGCCTGTGCTTCGCAAAAGAACTGACTTCGTGAGATGACTCAGGGGCCGTGACGTAATCCGTTTGATTACATTCTGTCGAAAATCACTTCTGTTTGAGTTGAACAGGGGTTAGCAGAATTATGTTTATTTATTTATTTTACGGGCTAGTTAGCCCAACATACAATAATATTACATTAATAATACATGGAAAATACAGACAACGAATGAAAATAGAAATTTATACAGAGTTAAAAGTGTAAGTAACCAAAATTAAATCTATCAAAAAAGACAATAATAGTACCTTTTACTAGGTTGAAAATTTATAACAATAAGAAATGATGTGATTTTTAAAAACGGAAAAATTATTGAAAAGTAAATCAAGGCAATTATTCTCAGCTGCTATTAAATGATATTGTCTAGCCATGCGATAAAGGGGGTTATTGAACAAATAATTAAACGGGACAAAAGGGACGGATAATAAATCACTACTTCTTGTGGGATGGATCGGGTTATGTAGGGGAGTTGCCGTTGAGGATAAATGTAGGCTGTTCCTCGTATTTGAAGTTTAAAGTTTTGAAGTGTGCTCCGAGTTTTTTCGCCTTAGAAAAGCGTATTAGGTATCAGGGTTATTTGTTAATTTATTCTCGAATTTTTGTAGAAAATGAAGCTATTGCAATGACTCCAAATATTAAAAAATAAAAATAAAATAAATAAAAAAAGTCCAGTCATGCAGCATGACCCCATGAGCGAATTTTTGAAGAAATCTTCGACATTTCAGTCGCTATTGGTCGTGTAGAGAAATTTTAGTTTATGATTTTGATAGACAAACATGGCATCAAATTATTAAAAATAATTAGGAGGTACTCATACTTTATTATTATTAAACTAATCTTGTAGATTTAAAGACAAATGTAGGTAAATATTTATAGATTTCGATGTCCAATGTGGTCAGTATTGAAGGCCGAGTGGAGGGAGGCCTTGTGAGATTAATGTTACTGACGGCCGAGCGGAGCGAGGCCTTGGGTCTGCGTGCTAGTACGTACATAAATAGAACTTCTTCATAATTTCATGGCTGATATTTTCTAAGCCACAGTCAGTATTAAAGCTACATCAAGCCCTAAAACAGTTGAGCGTAAAACATTAAAGAGAGCGACCGAGAGAATCGGAGGACGGAATATTTCACAGAGTAAACTCATCAGTTGTGATTACATTTTTTTTTTTTTTTTTTTTTAACGAGCACCTACGACCTACGTTTTAAACAGCATGGTTCTAGGATTGGTTATTCAGGGATACTTCCATAAGAGTAGTTCAATCTGAATTTGGACAATGTTTCATGCAAATATTACCGATTTTTACAACTAGCGAACGGCATTATTTCGATTTTTGACTGATTTTTCAACTTACTTTTTTGACTGAAATTTGTAAAAACTTGATACATATTCGTATAGGAAATTTTACGCTGATTCCGAATATACCACATGTTAGTATGCTGAAAAAATTATTTCGCACAACAAATCGCAAAAAACAGGCTATTTTGAAATTTTTGACTACATTTTTGAAAATTTCAACCCGAAGATGTAATCCGATCATGCTCGCCAACGAACTTGAACTTTCGTTTTGTGTCCTTAACATTTTAAAATTTGTTAGAAGTTTCTAGCACAATTCTACGGACAGTTATCGTCTGGAATGACACATACATACATACATACATATATACATACATATATACATACATACTGAACAATCACGGAAACGAAACAACACAGTTTACGGGATCCTGAACACAATTTATTGTGAAATACAACTGTAAATTGAAATAATAATGGGAGAGCGATTTACAGACTGAAAACGAGAACTAGAATGACAAACATTTTCCTTCCTTCCGCAACTTGCGCCGGGAGCGCTACAGTTCGTTCACAGGTTTCTTGATATCAATTAATGGACATGAGAAATATAAATGATTTACATAAATACAATTGCTTGACTAAATTACACAATTTTCGGGAGCTCAGATCACTGATTAATCAGGGATTCTTAATTAAATTGGGGTAGTAGTTTCATTGTTCCATTCAGATACATTGCATAGGTTTTAAGCTGGAGACAAGGCCCTGCAACTGTACGTGGATCTCAGACGCCGCCTGCTGCAAATTGAAGAGAGCATTGGCGGACATGATGGGGGCAACTTCACGCGCGCTTTTTGAATTGTGAGGATAGCTAGTTTGTGTATAAGTGTTCATAGAAAACATATTTTGTATTATCTTGATGAAAACTAGTCTAAAATCATTAAAAACGTCAATTATTATGATGACAACACAGTTTTTAAATGAATTTTATGCAACATTTTCAACAGAGACAAACTGTGGGAGCTGCTTGTCTTTGGAATATCTAACCATAAATGACGATTTACAAACTTATTTAGGCCACAATTCTCGTCCGATTTCCGTGATTCTTTTTTTTTTTTCAACTATGGATTTGGTCTAGTTTTGGATCTTATATCAGGTATTTCAAATTTGATAATGAAAAAGGGTGAATGGAGGGGTTAACAGTAAAATATCATGATGTTTTAACTAATATCGTCAGATTTTCGTGATTCTTTTTTTGTTCAACTATGAATTTGGTCTAGTTTTGGATCTTATATCAGGTATTTCAAATTTGATTATGAAAAAGGGTGAATGGAGGGGGTAACAGTAAAATATCATGGTTTTAACTAATATCGTCAGATTTTTGTGATTCTTTTTTTGTTCAACTATGAATTTGGTCTAGTTTTGGATCTTATATCAGGTATTTCAAATTTGATTATGAAAAAGGGTGAATGGAGGGGGTAGCAGTAAAATATCATGATGTGTTAACTAATATCGTCAGATTTTTGTGATTCTTTTTTTGTTCAACTATGAATTTGGTCTAGTTTTGGATCTTATATCAGGTATTTCAAATTTGATTATGAAAAAGGGTGAATGGAGGGGGTAACAGTAAAATATCATGATGTGTTAACTAATATCGTCAGATTTTTGTGATTCTTTTTTTGTTCAACTATGAATTTGGTCTAGTTTTGGATCTTATATCAGGTATTTCAAATTTGATTATGAAAAAGGGTGAATGGAGGGGGTAACAGTAAAATATCATGATGTGTTAACTAATATCGTCAGATTTTTGTGATTCTTTTTTTGTTCAACTATGAATTTGGTCTAGTTTTGGATCTTATATCAGGTATTTCAAATTTGATTATGAAAAAGGGTGAATGGAGGGGGTAGCAGTAAAATATCATGATGTGTTAACTAATATCGTCAGATTTTTGTGATTCTTTTTTTGTTCAACTATGAATTTGGTCTAGTTTTGGATCTTATATCAGGTATTTCAAATTTGATTATGAAAAAGGGTGAATGGAGGGGGTAACAGTAAAATATCATGATGTGTTAACTAATATCGTCAGATTTTTGTGATTATTTTTTGTTCAACTAAGAATTTTGTCTAGTTTTGGAAGGTATATTAGGAGTTTCAAATTTCATTATGGACGAGGAAGATTGGAGGAGGTAATAGTAATAAATCATGATGTTAACTATTCAAGTCAGATTTTCGAGATTATTTTTTAAATTCGATTATAAATTTGGTCTAGGTTATAAAAATATGTCAGGAGCCTCTAATTTCATACTGGAAGTTTTAATAAATGACAATACAATATACAATAATACAATATACTACAATAATAGGTACAATGTCAATACAAAATAAAACAATTTATTGATGACAATATAATACCTACAATATACAATATACTACAATAACACAATACTGAAACTCCTTCAGTGTGGTTCTCCTAATCACATGCAACCATTCTTTTAAAAGATGCTGGTTTTTTAAAGGAAATCTGTGGAAAAAACGAAACAAAATTTGATTAATTTGAAACTTTGTAGCTCATACACATCGATAAGTTAATAAAGAGAAAATTATTATCAACTACTGAAATTATTATGCACTACTAGGTACTGTGCTACCACATCAAGAGGCCTAAAACGTACCAAAATAATCTGAAAGAAATAGCGAAAATGTATACTTACTTGTGAAATGAGAGTGTGCACTCTTTTGTTTTGCGCTTTGCGCAGTTGAATGCCGCACATGTTTTAACCATTATCAAGGAAATTGCATGAGTATCAGAACTATTACAATACGATCTGTCATAACAATACAATGTACATGACACATCAATAAACGATGTTGCCCCCAACATGGCCGATTTCAGACCATTCAATTTGCAACGCGACACTAGCGCTACGAGTGGGTCTAGTTTACTATTGCAATGTCTTTGGCTGGAGAAAACGCTACGCTAGCGCCCGACTCGGGAGTTCGGTGAACTTAGAGGCGGGAAATACGAATTTGGGTTGGAGGCGGGAATTACGAATTTGGTTACGGCCAAACATACTCCCCCCCCCCCCCCCCAATTCCAGCGGAATTCTAACATGGGATCTCAATTGTCAATAGGCAGGGGGCACAGCTTGCGAACGGGTCGGTCAAGAATGTTGGAGCTAGTGCGCACTTTTGCGACGCGGGGGAAACCTCATCCTTGCCGGGGATCAACTCGACTATGATGCCCTTTGGCCAAGAGAGAGGGGGAACATTGTCTTGCATGATCAGAACAACATCGCCTATCTTGGCTGGTTTGAACGGGGTATTCCATTTTTGTTTGGACTGCAAGTCTAGTAAGTACTCGGTTCTCCATCTCTTCCAGAACTTTTCGACTACAGCATTAACAAATCTCCACTTGGGAGTGAGACGAGAGCTGAACTCAGCGACCGAAGATTCGGGAAGGGCAGTGAGGGGCCTCTGAATTAAAAAATGACCCGGGGTTGGAACCAAGAAATCATCAGGTGATTCTGATTGGTGAACTAGAGGGCGACTATTTAGAATTGCCTCGACACGAGACACTATTGTAGTGAACGTTTGTAAGTTAGGGGTGTGGGATTGTAACGTAAGGATCAGCAGCCGTTTGGCTGACTTAACTGCGGCTTCCCACAAGCCCCCGAAATGGGGAGCTCTGGGTGGAATGAATTTCCATTCTACCCCCCTTGCGGCTAAACGCACCTGCAAGTTGTCAGAGACACCGGAATCCATAGCTTTTCGAATTTCTAAGAATAGGCGTGCAGCACCGGCAAAGTTGGTGCCATTGTCAGACCAGATGGTGGAAGGTACACCTCGACGCGCCATGAAACGTTCAAGACATTGGAGGAAACCATCAGTCGTAAGGTCCATCACTGTTTCCAGGTGCACTGCTTTCGTAGCGAAACAAACAAACACGGCTAAATACACCTGGAATGAACGGGATCCTCTCTTCCCTAACAGAGTGATTTCAAATGGGCCTGCGTAATCAATGCCGACTGTTTGAAACGGAAAGGCCCGTTCAACACGACCTTCGGGCAGCTGTCCCATAGATGTCTCATACGGTACAGGTTTTATAGAAAAACATCGGACACAACCCTTTAAATAACGGGACACCACCACACGACCATTGATGATCCATAGGCGGGAACGGAGGTATGCCAGCGTGGCACGGGGACCTACATGTAGACAGGCTTCATGCGCCTGCTTAACTATCAGTTCGGTCAACTTGTCTTCGGACGGTAACAAGGCGGGATGCTGAGTTTGATACTCCAGACTACTCAGAGTCAATCTACCTCCCACTCTGAGCAAATTATTGGGAGCAAGGAATACGGAGAGTTGCGCAACAAATTTTGGTAAATTCTCTTCCTTCTGACGGGATTTCAGGGATTTAAAAACTTGCGGAAAGTGCCTCTGCTGCGCACGGCGAACCAATCTCCTCTCCGCCGAACCAAGCTCAGCCGTAGTAAGCGGACCGGTGCGCCTCCCGAACGCCTGACGATTGTGCGCAAAACGCAACACCCATCCTATGACTCTCTTTAAGTGAGAGTAGGAACTAAAGCGAGATTCAATGTCAAGAGGTACATCCCCTATCTTGGTGACTAAGTTAATGGCACCGGAAGCTCGGATTTCCGAGGTTACATCCGGAGAGGACAGGTCGGGGCGTACCCTTCTAATGGGCCACTCCGCTCTTGGAGTGCACAGCCATTCCGGACCACTCCACCATAGTGAGTCATTCACTATCTGGGATGGTAAAGCTCCACGCGAAGCCACGTCAGCGGGATTGTCCTGAGAACGCACGTGAAACCACGAATCGTGCGGAACATGATTGAGAACCTTTGCCACCCTATTTCCTACAAAGACCTTCCAAATTGGTGCGGGATCCGCAGTTATCCAAGACAGAGCTATAACACTATCAGAACAGGTGACCACATGCTCATCTGTGACGGAAGGGAAATTGGGGCGTACTTTCGAGATTGTTTTACCCAACAGTTCGGCGGCGAGCAGCTCAAGACGGGGAATTGTTTCTAGTTTTAAGGGAGCTATTCTAGCCTTAGCCATAATTAATCTGGGAAGATATTGGCCATTCACATCACTGACTACGTATATCACGGCAGCATACGCCTTTTCTGAGGCGTCAGCGAAACCTACTATCCATTGCGGAACGTTCGAGCTGGGGACGTGACGAGGAATCCTAAGGAGCTGCAACAAATCTAAGGATTCGGACAACCTCTGCCACTCTCTCAAGAGGTGTTCGGAAATAGGATCGTCCCAGTCGCATTTTGAGCAACAAACTTCTCGTTGTATAGATCTGGCGAAGACCGCCACAGGAATCACCCAACCCACGGGGTCATATATTTTTCCTATCTGACTCGCCAACTCTCTTTTCGTGCGAACTATTGGTGTAACAGGTACCTTGAAGAAGAAGGAGTCGGATCTGGGATCCCAAGCCACTCCTAGCATTTTGAGGGGCTTTTCCTCCTCTCCGGTTAAATCTACGCAGTCCGTATGCGGACTAACATGCTCCTCGGGAATCCCTTCTAATAGGGCGAGATCGCTGGAAGCCCATTTTCTGAGCTCCAAGCTAGCCGAAGCGAGGAGTGCCTGAAGTTCGTTTCGAACTTTGATGGCCTCCCCTATGGAATCTCCACCACCGTGTACATCATCCACGTAAGTGTTACTAAGCAGTACTTTAGATGCCAAGGGGAAGTCGTTCGCGGATGTCTCAGCCAAATGTTTTATGACACGATTAGCTAGAAACGGAGCACATGCCGTGCCGTACGTGACGGTTGAGAGAGCGAAATCCTTAACTGGGTCCTGAGGAGAATCCCTCCAAACTATACGGAGCATGTCTTGATCCTGAGGGGGGTGTCTGATTTGACGAAACATTTGTCTAATGTCGGCTATCAATGCGAATTTAAACAACCGGAATCGAGTTAATATCGTAGCTATTTCAGGGAGAAGGCTGGGACCTACGTGCAATATCTCATTGAGTGATCTCCCATTTGAGGAGCGCTGCGAAGCGTCAAAGACCACCCTTATTTTTTCTGGAGGGTCGCCTTCTCTGTGTACGGCGTGGTGCGGAATATAATAATGGGGTTGACCCAACTTGGGAGGTTGAACGAATCTCATGTGACCCTGATTGAGATAATCAGACATAAATTCTCTGTAGGCGGAAGCTAACTGACTATCAGTTCTGAATTTGCTCTCCACACTGTATAGTCGGCGGAGAGCAATGTTGCGTGAATCACCTAAGGATGCTTTATCCTGCGAAAACGGAAGTGCTACTTCATACCTTCCTAACGAGTCACGGGAAACGGAATTTAAGAAAATTTCCTCGGCTTCTTGTTCAGCGGGAGTATAATGGGAAACTTCTTCTACTGACTCAATTTCGAACATACGGCGGAGGAGTTCGTTCGTTTGAACATCAGATACACTATTACAACTGACCTCAAGTGTAGAAACTTGACAACTAATACGCTCGGGAACGACACTCTCTCCCAGGGGGGTTCGCAACCTATCAGCAACAGCAAATAAAGAAACAGATTCTGACGGTCTGACAATAGGGGGTACTAACGAATACAGATTGCGTAGGGAGATAGGAGCGGAACATGAATTTGTTTCCTCGGAGTCAACGGAATGCGGGTTCATGACAGCGGGAACTAGGTCAACGGAATGCGGGTTCATGACAGCGGGAACTAGGTCAACGGGAACTAGGTCAGTGACAGCTGGGCTCAAGGTCAATGGAGTGCCTTCGCCTTGTGGCGTAGATTTGTCAAGTTCAGCCCCAGTAAGTGCCTCTCTACAATTCTCATCTCTCTCCTGATTTACCCTCTCATTAAACCGGACCTTCCTTTCCTTGAGGAAGGGGAAGTGATAGCTTTGCTCATAGCTATTGGGAAAAATTCTTGGTACGTTACCTAAAGCTATCCATCCTACACGAGTTCTTATGAAATGAGGCCCCTGACCCTTGGGTGCTACTATTTCCGGGAGCATGAGCGCTGCAAATAGACCGGAGCTAAACAACATATCAATATTGGCTTGTTTACTAAACTCAGGATCCGCTAACTGTGACCTTAATTTTCCCCTTGCCCTTGGCATGTTGAAAGATCGAGTCAGAATAGGTATGGTTAATTTCTCGATCACCGAGGCTCCTACAGTTAAGAAAGTACCATCCTTAAGATGCAATACTAACGAGGTCGTGAACTTCAATGATTGTCTAGCCTCGCCAACGCCCATGACCTCAGCGTCGCAGGGATCCAGAGGGAGTTTGGCTCTTCGAGCCGCTTCTAAGGAAATTATATTAGTTTCTGCACCAGAGTCTAATAATACTCGGATGCGTTGCAAGCGGGAGCTACTAGGTGGGGATATATAAACCATTGCCGTAGGCACCAAGCTAGGAACATTAAATTTAATGGCCTTTCTAGCGTGATCATCAATTGAGGGAATTTTTAAAATAGATTTAGCGGGAGGTTGGAGTTTACCCAGCTCATTGGAAACATTGTTACTTGAATGAATTTTTATGCTGGGTTTAGTGGTAGATTGGAATTTACTTATTTTAGCGGAAATACAATTAGTGGGATTACAATCATGAATGGAACAATGAAAACCATGATTAAACTCACCAATCGTAGCGGGACGGCGGGCGAAATTGCGGGATATGTTTTCGCCACGCCTGGAAGAGGCGTGGCCTAAACTTCAGAAACTTGAATTTAGTTGTCGCGAACTATTATGTGATCTGAACTCGCGACTTGAGATACTATCGGCACTTCTTTCACTCACTGCACTTGGACAACTGACTTCACTAGACTGACTTCGGTAATTGGCGGAATCCTGATGCTGTGGCAGCGTCCTCGCTGGACCACCTGATGTATTGGGCGGAAATGTCGAGCCCCTTTCAAAACTTGGGCTACTTCGTGGTTTAGATTTCATGACGGGATCGCATATTAGGTAGTGATGACGTTCGTTACACTCACTACACCTTCTCTTCGACGTACAGTTCATCACTCTGTGGTATGGAGAAAAGCAGTTTATGCAAAGATTGTTGCGTTTAATTACGTCCTTCCTCTCCGCCAACGATTGTCTCTTGAAACGATGACAGAGATAAAGAAAGTGTTCCTGGTCACAGAACGCACACGGATACGGGATCACTCGACGGGATGGTCCTGGCTTTGTTTGGAAATCAGAGGGATGAGCGGCAGAAGCGGGATTTGGGGCTCCTTTGGAGCGGGTGGCGGAATCTGGCGGCACGGGCTGTAACTGCACAACCCTTAGCTCCTCCTCAAGGAACTCCAACAATTGCACGTGCGTTGGGATGAAGCCCTCATCCTTTACTCGCTCCCTATTGAATTTCTGCTGAAGGGCGGCGTCGATTTTCGAGAAGAGAGCCTCAAACAACAGGAAGCCCGTTAGATCGGTAGCTTCCACCGAAAAAATCGCTTCTATCCATGCCTTGGCTGAAGATAGATACTGCTCGAACGTACTGGCGTCAATCCGATTTAATTTAGGGATCGTAGATCTTTTGGCGAATGTGGCTCTGGCTATTCTGTACCTTCCGGAGTTTTCCGAACACAAGTACTGATAGAATTGTTCGTAATTAGCAGATTGATGCTCTGTGCCTTTAAGCCATTGTTCTGCCTGAGCTACCAACTTCCCCTTTAGGGATTCGAACTTCACGGGATCCGGAAGATGTGGTACGTTATGTACTGCGGAGTTGAAACTTCGGATAAAATGAGCAAATTTCGTAATGTCACCATCATAAGTCGGAACGGATGGGAGCAAAATATGCATGACTTTCACTGCTTCATAGGGAGTTTTAACATCATGAAACGAGAACTCACCTTTTGTGCGTGCGGCCGCGTCGGCCCTTCCCTTTTCAGCTATCAGTTTTTTTGCTTTCTGACAACCTTCTATAATGTGCGGGATCCATGCTAATCTTAGCTCTTCTTTGATCTCAGAACCGTTTA
Source organism: Adelphocoris suturalis (assembly GCA_030762985.1). NCBI lineage: Eukaryota > Metazoa > Arthropoda > Insecta > Hemiptera > Miridae > Adelphocoris > Adelphocoris suturalis. Next base: position 43,743,395 of record CM061049.1, read on the forward strand.
CTTGTTCTAAAAGTCGTTCCCCTTCCTTTAGAATGTCCGTGGTTATTTGAACCACGAAGTGAGGTTCCTGATTGTCGTCATTTAGGTTCTGATATAATGTCATGACCCATGACGAAATTTTGCGGTATAGAACCTTAATATTTTCCGGTAATTTATCTACCTTGCTGGGTTCCATACAAAACCCTTTTGGCTTGGTGTCCGTCATGGTTAGGTTCTCCACCGACGGTAAAGATATCGGAGGTGAAGGTTGACGGGATCTGCGCTTTGATTTTGGCATCCTGAAATTTTAAATCCTTTTTACTGGATGCAAAACTCAGACGGATGTACAACACGATAACTTCACTACGGGATCCAAAGCCAATGGTGAATACGGTTTTCCTATTCAATATGGCGAGAGCAGCGTAGTCTGTTGAAAAGAGATCCTTTCTTCACGGACTGGAACAACGCTCAGCTCCGTGAAGCCTAATTTCCGGGTTAATCGGCACCAATGAACAATCACGGAAACGAAACAACACAGTTTACGGGATCCTGAACACAATTTATTGTGAAATACAACTGTAAATTGAAATAATAATGGGAGAGCGATTTACAGACTGAAAACGAGAACTAGAATGACAAACATTTTCCTTCCTTCCGCAACTTGCGCCGGGAGCGCTACAGTTCGTTCACAGGTTTCTTGATATCAATTAATGGACATGAGAAATATAAATGATTTACATAAATACAATTGCTTGACTAAATTACACAATTTTCGGGAGCTCAGATCACTGATTAATCAGGGATTCTTAATTAAATTGGGGTAGTAGTTTCATTGTTCCATTCAGATACATTGCATAGGTTTTAAGCTGGAGAAGACGCTACGCTAGCGCCCGACTCGGGAGTTCGGTGAACTTAGAGGCGGGAAATACGAATTTGGGTTGGAGGCGGGAATTACGAATTTGGTTACGGCCAAACACATACATACATAAAAAAATGCGTTAAACTTCAGAATATGATTCAGAATAGCCTGAAACGGATTTCTGAATAAAAATTTTTCAAAAATTCACATTCTACAAATTTTGAGGCGAGAGCAATAGCTTAATTTTCTTCAAAATTTCTCAAATTTCTCAAATGTTATTGCTTCAGTCTTGTGCTTATGAAATGTTATATATATATAAAGTAAAGTAAAAGAGTTGCGGGTGAAGATAAATGTAGGCTGCTCCTCGTATTTGAAGTTTAAAGTTCTGAAATGTGCTCGGAGTTTTTTCGCCTTAGAAGAGCGTATTAGGTATCAGGGTTATTTGTTAATTTATTCGCGAATTTTTGTAGAAAATGAAGCTATTACAATGACTCCAAATATTTAAAAAAAAAAAAAAAAGAATAAAATAAATAAATAAAAGTAACAAATAAATAAAAAAAAGGAAAAATAAAATAAATAAATTAGTGAGGTAAAAACATCTACCTATGCTTCACTAGTCCATCTATGGGGGACCAAAGATATAATAAATTCGATTTCGCGAAGGGAGTGTTTCATTGGAATTATATCAGCAGATGAGATATTGTCGTCGTTTATAAGGTGATTTTTACTATCTTTACACCAGTTCTCATTCACATTCATGTTGAAGTTTATTTCTTTCCCATAGCATCAGTCCTTAGGTAGAGCAAACGGATGAACAGCAATCCGATTGGGCTCATTGGATTAACTGAAGTGATTACCATGGAAAATGCTTTTCTTATTTTGAAAGTTTTCGAGATCTCGATTTTTAATAATTTAGCCCATTAATATTAGCCTGCAGGGTCGATCGAAAGTGATCATGTGGTCGGTCATTACACTCATAAATGCAGACGGAATAAATGCCCTATCTGAAGGTTTACTTCAGATAGGAAAACTTGGAAATATATATATATATATATATATATATATATATATATATATATATATATATATATATATATATATATATACACATATATATACAGGTAAATGAAAAAGTGTCAAACTCAAGGATTCGTTTCAGAATGCCTCAAAACGGATTTCAACGAAGGAATTTTCGAAAATTTCGATTTTAAAATTTCTAAGCCATTGCAATGGCTTAATTTTTTTTACAAAAATACGCTAAAACGTATGTTTTTCCGAGAAAAACTTCCTAAGAAGCCATATTAGGTATAAGAACTTATTCGGCAATGTTTGGAATCAACGTATTCAGCATCAGCTTGAAATTTCTTATAACATGGAGGCGAAAAATTGTTTTGTTCCGCCAGAATCGCATTTCGGCCCTTCGGTTCTTTCAACTCATTCTATACCTACGTCCATGTTACTATAAGAGAGGAACCTATGCTACCCACCCAACTTGGCACACAATTTTATTCGTTCTTTGGATTCTAAATATCTTGAAACGTAAACCAACAAATTTTTGGGGTGGTTAAGTTTTGTTTGTTAGTCGATTACAACGATTCATTATTAAATAATAATCCAAAACCCGTACTTTCACCAAAAATTAAGCATTCCATAGTTTTTTTTTAAATTCTTTATTTCTTTATCATAATACGAAACATAAAAGTTGAAAATAAAATGCTCTTCAAACATAATACAGATTTCATAAAAAAAGATACAGAAACTTATCCCCTATGTGGGAATAGCCCGTGGCAGGGAGATGAGTCGTACCTCAGCCAGAAAAATAAGAAATATTCATAAGTGGTTACATATTTTTAAAAGAGAAAAAGAAACACGCTTCTATAAAATAAAATAAAAATACAATAATATTGTTCCAGCTGCAATGGATCAATGAAAACAAAAACATGTACCCATCCAAGATAGAAAAATATAATAATGAAGTTAAACAGCAGTATTATAGCAAATTAATTATAACATGATGAAGTGTTTTTTGAGTTTCTGACTAGTTTTGGTACCGTTTTGACATTTTGACATTTTATGTCTTTGCTATGACACATAAACTAAAAAAACGTCACGGAAAATAATTGCTCACGAAAATTGCTCACGAAAATTGTCCCACGTGGCCACAACGATGATTATGACCATCAGAAATGACGTTGATTTGGTATGTAGCCCCTTGAGGGACTTCTGAACACAACTGACCGATCCCAAATCAGCTGAGTGGCTCTTGAATCCAGTTTTTTCCCTAATGATCCCACGATTCTGAGATTTGGTATGTGGGCCCTTGAGGGACTTCTGAACACAACTGACCGATCCCAGATCAGCTGAGTGGCTCTAGAATCCAGTTTAGAGGGACTTCTGAACACAACTGACCGATCCCAGATCAGCTGAGTGGCTCTAGAATCCAGTTTTTTCCCTAATGATCCCACGATTCTGAGATTTGGTATGTAGCCCCTTGAGGGACTTCTGAACACAACTGACCGATCCCAGATCAGCTGAGTGGCTCTAGAATCCAGTTTTTTCCCTAATGATCCCACGATTCTGAGATTTGGTATGTGGGCCCTTGAGGGACTTCTAAACACAACTGACCGATTACAGATCAGCTGAGTGGCTCTAGAATCCAGTTTTTGACCTAATGATCCCACGATTCTGAGATTTGGTATGTAGCCCCTTGAGGGACTTCTGAACACAACTGACCGATCCCAGATCAGCTGAGTGGCTCTAGAATCCAGTTTTTTCCCTAATGATCCCACGATTCTGAGATTTGGTATGTGGGCCCTTGAGGGACTTCTGAACACAACTGACCGATCCCAGATCAGCTGAGTGGCTCTAGAATCCAGTTTTTTCCCTAATGATCCCACGATTCTGAGATTTGGTATGTGGGCCCTTGAGGGACTTCTGAACACAACTGACCGATCCCAGATCAGCTGAGTGGCTCTAGAATCCAGTTTTTTCCCTAATGATCCCACGATTCTGAGATTTGGTATGTAGCCCCTTGAGGGACTTCTGAACACAACTGACCGATCCCAGATCAGCTGAGTGGCTCTAGAATCCAGTTTTTTCCCTAATGATCCCACGATTCTGAGATTTGGTATGTGGGCCCTTGAGGGACTTCTGAACACAACTGACCGATCCCAGATCAGCTGAGTGGCTCTAGAATCCAGTTTTTTCCCTAATGATCCCACGATTCTGAGATTTGGTATGTGGGCCCTTGAGGGACTTCTGAACACAACTGACCGATCCCAAATCAGCTGAGTGGCTCTAGAATCCAGTTTTTTCCCTAATGATCCCACGATTTTGAGATTTGGTATGTAGCCCCTTGAGGGACTTCTGAACACAACTGACCGATCCCAGATCAGCTGAGTGGCTCTAGAATCCAGTTTTTTCCCTAATGATCCCACGATTCTGAGATTTGGTATGTGGGCCCTTGAGGGACTTCTGAACACAACTGACCGATCCCAGATCAGCTGAGTGGCTCTAGAGTCCAGTTTTTTCCCTAATGATCCCACGATTCTGAGATTTGGTATGTAGCCCCTTGAGGGACTTCTGAACACAACTGACCGATCCCAGATCAGCTGAGTGGCTCTAGAATCCAGTTTTTTCCCTAATGGTCCCACGATTCTGAGATTTGGTATGTGGGCCCTTGAGGGACTTCTAAACACAACTGACCGATTACAGATCAGCTGAGTGGCTCTAGAATCCAGTTTTTGACCTAATGATCCCACGATTCTGAGATTTGGTATGTGGGCCCTTGAGGGACTTCTGAACACAACTGACCGATCCCAGATCAGCTGAGTGGCTCTAGAATCCAGTTTTTTCCCTAATGATCCCACGATTCTGAGATTTGGTATGTGGGCCCTTGAGGGACTTCTGAACACAACTGACCGATCCCAGATCAGCTGAGTGGCTCTAGAATCCAGTTTTTTCCCTAATGATCCCACGATTCTGAGATTTGGTATGTGGGCCCTTGAGGGACTTCTGAACACAACTGACCGATCCCAGATCAGCTGAGTGGCTCTAGAATCCAGTTTTTTCCCTAATGATCCCACGATTCTGAGATTTGGTATGTAGCCCCTTGAGGGACTTCTGAACACAACTGACCGATCCCAGATCAGCTGAGTGGCTCTAGAATCCAGTTTTTTCCCTAATGATCCCACGATTCTGAGATTTGGTATGTGGGCCCTTGAGGGACTTCTAAACACAACTGACCGATTACAGATCAGCTGAGTGGCTCTAGAATCCAGTTTTTGACCTAATGATCCCACGATTCTGAGATTTGGTATGTGGGCCCTTGAGGGACTTCTGAACACAACTGACCGATCCCAGATCAGCTGAGTGGCTCTAGAATCCAGTTTTTTCCCTAATGATCCCACGATTCTGAGATTTGGTATGTGGGCCCTTGAGGGACTTCTGAACACAACTGACCGATCCCAGATCAGCTGAGTGGCTCTAGAATCCAGTTTTTTCCCTAATGATCCCACGATTCTGAGATTTGGTATGTGGGCCCTTGAGGGACTTCTGAACACAACTGACCGATCCCAGATCAGCTGAGTGGCTCTAGAATCCAGTTTTTTCCCTAATGATCCCACGATTCTGAGATTTGGTATGTGGGCCCTTGAGGGACTTCTGAACACAACTGACCGATCCCAGATCAGCTGAGTGGCTCTAGAATCCAGTTTTTTCCCTAATGATCCCACGATTCTGAGATTTGGTATGTGGGCCCTTGAGGGACTTCTGAACACAACTGACCGATCCCAGATCAGCTGAGTGGCTCTAGAATCCAGTTTTTTCCCTAACGATCCCACGATTCTGAGATTTGGTATGTGGGCCCTTGAGGGACTTCTGAACACAACTGACCGATCCCAGATCAGCTGAGTGGCTCTAGAATCTAGTTTTTGACATTTTATGTCTTTGCTATGGCACATAAACTAAAAAAACGTCACGGAAATTGCTCACGAAAATATTCTGATGATTTCCGCTTACAACCGAGTCGTTGCTAGGGAAATGGTACTTCGTCGTTTTTCATCTCACTAAATTCGTTGTTCATTCGTTCGAAAGCTCTCGATTTATCCAACCATAATATTTTAACTACTGCGAAGTGCGTGGCCAACAAGCTGAGTTATGAGCATGGTTATTTGAATAATTGTGTACACTCAGGTGATCATTCTCAATAATTGATATTGTGAACATAACTGCAACCGCTTGTTAAATTTTGATGATACGAGTCTGCAACTAAAGACATAAAATGTCCCAATGTGTTGCAGACTCGTATGCAAGCGTCGAAATGGTGTTTCTGATGATTTCCGCTTACAACCGAGTCGTTGTTTCCTTGTAATTTCTCTTTCTTTGACTATTTCTGATGATTTCCGCTTACAACCGAGTCGTTGCTAGTTTCTGTAAAACAGCGCTCTTGTGACATTAGCCTAAGTTTTTGGCTAAAGTTCTGCTAATAATATAAATTTGACAATTTTTAGCCGATTTTATCCATTTTATTTAAAAGCTCCGATCTCAGGGTTTCCGGAAGAGCATTAAACCCACGTACACCTCTTGCTCGGTATGAGTTGTAACCAAGAGTATTGCGAAAATAAGGATTAGTCATAGAATTGCAAGTATGGAAGTATGGAAATTAAGTGGTTAGGCGCGGAAAAACTTTTTTCTTTCAAGATCTGTTTAATGCAATGAAGCTCCATCAGTAAGGGAAATTTTAAAATATTCAAATGTTTAAATAAGGGTTCAGTAAGGTCAAAAAACTTCTTCTTACTTATAATTCTTATTAGCTGTTTTTGGGTGATGATAATGGGCCAGAGGGTAGTGGGATAAGTGGCACCCCATGCAGGAATAGTGAAAGAATAAGTTTGTTAAACGCACTTTTTATGCTCAGTAGTAAAAAAACGCTGCAAATTATTTCACAAAGGTTTATTATTTTTTCAATTGAGTATGATCGTAGTTTTAGTTGGCTTGCGTACGTCATAAGGCCCGTCTAGACTCCTCGGTGTGTCCTATTTCGAGTTGCCACAACCTATACTTCTATAAATATATACGCATGTTTATATTTCTCGATTTGAGCTCCTATCTATTCAAATAGTTATTGCCTTAATAATATCATTATCTAAGTACGTACGAAAAGTCGAGAGGATATGTTATTAAATATGCGTAGGAAAAGCATTGGTATTAACACGCAAATATGACCTAGAAAAAAACATATATTCATGCCTCGAAGGAACGCTGTACCCACCTCATGGTACCGCGGCGCCTCCTCTCACTCCACCCCCCGCTCACCCCCTCACCACCCACCGTGACCCCCTGCCAAGCGTGCCAGGCGTGCGTCTAACACGTCTAACACTCAAAGCGTCAAAAAAGACACTTTTTCGCCCGTTTTTGGCCCATAGCATCTATGCGAGTAAAGCGATTGGGATGGTTAAACGTTAGGACCAATTAGACGCCAAATGGAGTCTATATGCGAAAGAACGGGTTCTTAAAGTAAATTCTTAGGCCTTTTATGGCCCGGACGGCGGACGGCGAACGGCGGACGGCGGACGGACATTTCAAATTTGGATTCTACGCACCTTGAAACTTAAAGTGACAAAGTTTGAGGGGGGTTATAAAAATTTGTTGCTACACGATCACATAAGCTTATTATTGGAAATAATAAACCAAAAGTAGTTTTTTGTAATCCGCGAGTATAGTGAGTTTTTGGAAAATTTGTTTAATTTTTCAGAAATTGATGAATGAGAGTTTTGAAATGAAAATTCATCGTAAAGAAATAACAAACACAACGAATGGTTGATATAATCAAATGTATCTTTTTAATATAATTCCATCCGCTAAAACCCCATAAACCTTTGGAGGGGATGAATAACATTTCGCTTCAGTACCTTCTGTAATATATTCTAACCCTTCTGCCCGAGCAACAAAGAAAACTTTTTTAGGGCCTCAGCCTGCGGTGTAGGATGCGGTTGTATTTGGACAGAGAAGCTCCACGCGATCTGGGGCCACTTTGGATGGAGGCCAAACCCCTCAAAATCCTCCCTCAACTTTGATTCAAATGTAGAGGTTTTTTATTCGGAGCACTCCGATCCGGATCGCGGGATATATGCGACATTGTTTTGTAAACGACCTCTTCGAGAGATATTCTGAAACTGGGATAATTCACAGGATAATGAGAACGAAACAATCATGATCATAGAGGGACCATGCACTTAATGTAGACCATTTCTATGGGTTTCATTTTTGAAGATGTACAGAATTCAAAAAGTATCGGAAATCAGAAACTCGTAAACGAGTTCCAC